>CAKALU010062511.1:0-30468 GCA_916700995.1 Hozukius guyotensis | reverse complement strand
GGAGACTCGTGGGTACCCATAGAACCCATTTTCATTCACATATCTTGAGGTCAGAGGTCAAGGGACCCCTTTGAAAATGGCCATGACAGTTTTTCCTCGCCAAAGTTTAGCGTAAGTTTGGAACGTTATTTAGCCTTCTTCACGACAAGCTAGTATGACATGATTGGTACCAATGGATTCTTTTAGTATTTTAGTTTCATATGATGCTATAGCGTTAAAACTGAGCACGCTAAAACGTGCAAGTTGCGTTCATGTGTTAAAGAAATTAGTGGCGTTAAAACAAATTTGTGTTAACGCGTTATTATCATGTTAACTTTAACAGCCCTAAAAAAAAACGACATCAATGTGTCCAACACGCACTTATTTTGATAAATAATGGACAGTAATGATAGTAGCTGATAGTAATGACAGTAAAGTTAAAAAAAAGCCTTGTTGCGAATCTCCCTCAAAAGCCACAGGCTGTTAACCACAACTTCTCACTGGGTCAGTATGGAGGAAAACCATTTCTCAACAGTCGTTGTGCAGAAGGAAAATCTCAGGTGTCACGCTAGAATGAGAGGGGAGATACCGTCCCTAGGGCTCTGATCACTTATCATAGGTTAGGGAGGAGATTAAAAAGTCAACAGCTGCAGGAGGTATCATCTGCTTACCGAATATTATTAACAACAAAGCAGTATCTGTCCAAACTGGCCCTGGAGGGGATCACAAGATTGCATCACAAGATCAAGGTTTTCATCATCACCTGACTAGACGGGAGAATAGTGAAATTTGCACTGCTGAAATTAAATTGTAGGCCGGTTTGGCTCACATTCAGCGGTGTGATATAAGCTCATTGTTCCCTAAATCAAGGTTGTGCGTGCTGCTCCTGTGGCCTTGGCTCGCAAAAGTTGGAATGCAGGTGGAGGTGGTATATAATTGGACGAACGGATGAGGAAGAGGGACGGTTTTGAATGCCGTCCATGTGCATTTAATGAAGTTTATTACACAGCTTTGTTGAATACTCGATTCTGATTGGTCAATCACTGCATTCTACAGTCTGTTATTTCTTCATAGCAGACCGCTGCTATGTATAACAGACCGTTGCTATGGACACAGTTCTGATCTCAGACTCTGGAGGACCATTTCTGTGTCAAATTATTGATGTCTTAAGTAAGTAGCCGTGTAATAAGCAGGATAATGTACAGCTAGCGGGTCGTTGTTGTGAAACAAACCCCATTCAGGGTGATGCAAGACGCGTTAGGGTCCACAGGGTTTATTTCACAACAATAACCGGCTCGCTGTACATTATCCCTTACATGGTGCGCTGAAGTTTGTACCTCAATGTTGTCCAAAAATCTAATTTTCTAATGACAAGTCAGTTCCACCTATCAGGAGAATAAGAGGTAGAGGGTATAATAGTAAAATGTTAGTATTCATATTAAAATGCTAATAAATCTTTGTACTATAGTTTAACACTATCTTGAAATCAACCAACTTTCAACCAACAACTCTAATCCTCCTTGCAGTTTGAAAAAAAAATAATGCAAAATGAATTAAATGTAAAAGAACAACTATATAAATCTGCCTCTGACATGGAATGATGGCACATCTGTACTGCCATGATGGAACAATGGACAAAATTCATGCACTGTATACTTTGAAAAAAATCAGGCTTGCACGCCGTAAAGTTTAGTATAGCCAGTATACTAGTATAGATACAGACATTAATAGACAATGAGGAGACAAGGTTGCTGCTGTAGCTGAAAGTAACAAATCTATGCATCAAGGCAACATACGAGAGAGACTGAGCTAAACTATACAGGGTCCGGTTCAGAGATGATGCATTTCCACTCTTCAGTTGCTGGAGAACAGCTCTCTCTGCTGGATTAAAGTTAATATTGCATGTCTGGGCACTCAAAGCAGCACTGAAGTTGTTTCAGATTACTGTTTTAGTGTGTTTTGTTTTTCAAGCTGTCATAAAAGCAAAGTACTATAACCTTTAAATGTCGTAAGTATGAAAGGAATACATAGTGTCATTGGAATGCTTCCTACGGTTGAGAGCTCAGTTCTGAGCATGACATAGACGGATGTTCCTGCTCTTTTTTTGTTTTGCAAAGTCTGCAGGCCTCTAAATTGTACATTATTGTCCCCAGGTTCTTAAAATATATAATATATAGCTACTGCCATTCACTTTACAACCAAACTCTTACTTCACTTACCTGGAGCCACCAGGAAGCAGAATGTGTGTATTTCACCGGTGAGACCGCGAGTAAGACGCAATCTGTGTGTGTTTTTCCCCATGAGTAAGACTGTATTTCCCCAGTGTCAGAATTGATACTAACTTATAACACTACTGTAATAATGTTACCACCACCCTGTGTTTTTCATGGGTGGATTTAGTGATTTTGGGGCCCCAGGCAAACGCTGTCTTGCTTTACTTTTCCTCCTCTCTAACTGTGAATGTTGGTATTGGCAGTGGTAGAAGAAGTAGGCTCACTCAAAACCTTTTTTTCTGAAGTAAAACTATTAAACTATTAATACTGCACAGTAAAAGTCCTGCATTCAAATGTTTACTTCAAGTGAAGAGTGAAATTATCAGCACAATGTAGGCTACTTAAATGTATATCATGTCTGTTCAAGGTGGAACATTTAATTGTAATATGATGCTGGATAGTTTAATGAATAATAATGCCTCATATTTTAATTATGACATTTTGTGAGTCATATCTGAATCTGTAACGTAACCAGTAACATTTCTCTGTCAGGTAAATGTACTACAATGTTTTCCTCTAAAGTAGAAGTACAGTACATTATGTAGTATACAGTTGAGTTGTAGTGTTTGGGGGGACCTTTTGTAAGTTATTTCGGGGTACAATGAGTTAGAATAGTGACATGATTCAATATTTTTCATATCTAATAATCATAATAAATCTATAGCTGTTAAGGGGCCCTTTTAGTTGGGGCCCTAGGCAGCTGCCTACCTTGCAGTCAAGTGCCCTGCCAGGAAGCGGCGAGGTCCAGGCGAAGGGGGTGCTTTAAAGCTCAGCGTTGTGAGCCACATTCAACCCGGGCCTTTCCGAGCTGACATAGAGCTGGTTGCAGCGCACCGCCACGGAGGAAATGCGCCCAGCGAGGGCCAGCCGGCATCAGGGAGAGGTCCCACCACTGCAAAGAAAAGGGATGTGCTAGATTTATAACACAAGCCAAAACAGGAGCATCATTGCAAAACAGAATGTGGCACAATAATCATTTTTATCATGATTATCATAATCGTTGGAAGTCAAAATCGGAATTGAAAATTAAATTTGATTAATCGCCCACACTGTGTGGAACCCAGCCCAGGATGCCGTCAGCAGAATAGGTCTATAGGTATAACGTTAGCTGCTCTGTCCTGCTCTCAAGCAATAGTATCATTTTCACCAGAAGGTAATATTGTATTATACTGTTGTGTATTTTGGCCAATCGAGGGCAGTAGAAACGGCGACGAGGGCTCATCTCCATGACATGACTCGGGAAGGACTCAGCCAGACATTTCTCCATTCTCGGCTGAGATGGACGGCATAGCGCTGAAACACGTGTCTTTGGGTTTGATTAAATGCATTGATTTTTAAGGATTCTGTTATTCTACAGTATTGTTTTTTGTATTTTTATTTGTTATTGAATAAAAAGCATTTTCCAAAAGGTTTGGTGTGTTTTATGCATGTTTGTAATCCCGACCCAAGGTGTGAAAAAAACCAACAACGAATATCCGAATACCAAAATTGAAAACCGAATAGGCCTCACTACTCGGGCTGACCCGAATGCTTCGAAGCTTCGACCATTGCCATGGTAATTGACCTCCAAATCAGTATTCAAATGCCTTGCAGGGTTTTTTGTTTTGTTTTTATACTGTGTGAATATGTAATAATAATGTATAAATCCCAAAATAGCCCATGAAATAAGGAATAATCCCACATTATTCATTCTTCATATTCAACATTAATTATTATTAGTTATTCTCAGATGGATATCGCTGTTTGATGTGTGTAGAGGTGCATGTGTGTAGAGTAGTGAGGCAGCGGCACAGTCTCAGGCAGAACATGTCAGCCTGCCACGCCACGGCGCTCCGCGAAGCTTCGAATACCTTTGAATATTTCTCCCCGAAGCTTCGGGATTCGGGACAGCCTTACTCACTACCCAATGATCGAATAACTGACTAGTCGAATACTGGGGTCCAGCCCAAGAGGTGACCATGCACTAAAAGAGTGAAATTTCTTAAACAATTCTGCATTTTGGAGTTTGACACTACTCCCAGCTTTGTGCCATTATGCCATTCATATTCAAAGCAATACAATATGTTGTCATCCACATATGTGCTAATATAGTTTCACTGCAGAGGTGCCTTTTAAATCAGTTTTTTTTTTAACCACTCGTTTATTTGGTGATTTGCATTGATGAGCTTCACCACTGGTGCCTTTCAAAAAATGCTAAGGATACATTTTGACTAACCAAAGGGAGATGTCCATGTGAAGAATAAGGAATGATATTCAAGGAGAGCAAATAATTAAAGGTCATCCAGCCCAATCTACAAGAACATTTAGAAGCCTGATTGCAGATAGAAATGGGACTGGAATGATGATTTGTTCCCTGTATTTACTGTAACACCCATTTAATCCCTCTCCCTCCTCGCCTTCCCTTTCTCTCCTTCTCACTCAGTCCCCCTCCCTCCTGTACGTAACACTTTACAGTCTCCCTATCCATAGCTATGTCTTTAATAGGATGAGGCAAATCATGTTAAAGGATTTAAAACCTCTGCAGTAAAACGCTGTAGCTTTGCCAAGCTCACTCTCTGTCGTCCAGCTTCTCATTCTCCGTCTCCCCTCCAACACTCTCCTCTCTCTGAATTACTTATACTGTTCACTCTCACAGACTCCCGACTAATAACAGAGGTCCGACAATAACAAAAAAAAGGGAGCAATAGTAAATGTTTTGACCACTTGCGCCAGTACGTTTTCATACTTGATGTACAGCACATGCCACATGAAAAGTTCATGAGAGCTGTGGCAGCTGGATCATTTGTAGGATCTCAGAGAGCATTAAATATTGGAGAGAAGAGTCTCTGCTGTCTCAATCTTCTGATGACAAAAAAAAACACCGTCTAACTGTCTAGTTTCAAGGAGCTCGACTTGAGGCTGCTGTTGGAATCACAATTGTGAAACACAGAGCGTACTGCATGCACTGCCGTGTCCTAGTTTTCTTCATTGTATCCAAATTCGCCAAAGACCTTTTAAATTGGCCCGAATCCATTCTGACTGGATTAAACACGGATACTGAAATTACGTTACAATATGATGATCCTGGCAGAGTGATGTGTTATAGGCCTATTTAATAGCTGTGTTAGTTTAACACAGATGGGACATAGGGCATGTGGGTCATCCATTGATTTAGTTAAGTAGATGACCACATTTGAATTAAATATTTTTGCTTTCCTTCCCCTCAGTTAATCCTGTATTTCCACATTGATTACTTGTACATGCACACTAATATTCCACTATTATTCCAAACATTACAATATTCCTAATTTGATACAGGTCATGTAAACAGCATATTCCGTTTGGATATACCTGAATTAGGCCTTATTCCGAATGGAGCATTTTCCGATTAAGACATGTGGGATATGCTAATATTATTCAGGTTTTAGGAGCTTTCTTTACAGCGCATTCGGAATATGCGGCCAGCTCTGTGCGTTGTACACAAACCGACTAGCTGACAGTTTGTAGAGATGCCCAAAAGAAAAGCCGACATTTCTGGTCGGAAGGAGAAACACACCTACTTTTAAACATTATGAAAGACTTGGATATCAACCGTTTTTTGAAAACCAAACCATCTGCAAGATTTCACAGACCGGAGAAAAACAACCAATCAGAACCGAGCTGGAGTCTGCCGTCTCTGAGCAGCTGTCAATCACTTGCAAACTCTGGTCAAACAGTCAAACTAGGCAGCACTGATCAAATATGAATCAATATTTTGTTACTGTAATGCCTATTTCTCGCATAAAATGTTTTCAGAAACATCTTGTAGTGTACTGTTTAGCTGTAAAATGAGGAAGTTTGTGACCCGGCAGCCATGTTGAGATCAGTTGGAGAAATACCAAGCACCACCCACCAGCCGGAGCAAACTTTCTCATTTTACAGCTAAACAGTAAGAGAAATAGGCATTACAGTAACAGAATATTGATTCATATTTGATCAGCGATGCAGAGTTTGACCGTTTGATCAGAGTTTGAGAGTGAATGACAGCTGCCTCCATTGAATGAACAGCCAATTGGAACGCTCTCTCTCTGAAATGACCTGTGATTGGTCAAAGTCTCCTGTCACGGGCTAGATTTTTTAAAGCTTGAAAACAGAGCCATGAGGAGGTGCAGAAGTCTAGTTTTCTCTCAGAACACTTGAATTACAATATGCTGAAAGTTCATTATGGAATTTCTGCCCAATGATGCCAACAATATTCTGCCTACTGCTGCTTTAAGGTGATATATTCAAAATGCTCAGTTTGTCCGACCAACAGTCCAAAACCTAAAGAGATTCAATTAACGATAATATGGAACAGAGAAAAGAAGCAAATCCTCAGATTTAAGAAGCCGGTGTCAGAAAATGTTCGGCATTTTTGCTTGAAAAGTGACCCAAACAGAAAATTGATTAAGAAAATAGTTACCATTTAATTTTTGTGTCAATCAGCTAATCGTTTAATTGACTAATCGTTTCAGCTCTTCATCTCATTACTCACTTTGGTCAACAGCTTTGAGATGTTACACTCCGAAATAATGCGGCTTGAAAATGATCACACCACAAATAATCTCATATGATATCAGATAACGCTTCAAAGCTTTACAGTAACTCAACTTGTGTGTCACCTTCAGCGCTCAACCAATCAGATGTGAGCATTTCCTGATTCAGAATAATATTGTGAGGTTTATCACAATGCAGATGATGAGTATAGGAATACAGTTTGTTATGCACAGTGAACAACTTTCCTCTTTCCTTATCATCTTTTTCACATTAAGTCACTCTGAAGTCGACACGACTGAGTGAAAGAACGAGGCGGTGGTGTCTGAATCGAGAAATGCCCTTGCTGTATTTTTCAAGGATGCGGCAGACCTGCGAGTCACTTGCGTTTGGCGTACAGCAGGAGGTGCTGGCTGACTGCTCTCCTCTTTCTCCATCCTCCTCTAATCCTGTAGCGGCTCTGTCAGTGGGAGATAGTCACGGTCTGCGAGTAAGACTATCAAGGAGGAGAGGGAAACCAGGATCGGAAAAGGAAGATGGGAGGATACACGGGGAGCGGCACGGCAAATGGTGCTTTAGTAAGGTGTTAAGATGAAAGTGGGGGTATAGGTGGGTAAAAAGTGTTGTGTGTGTGTGTGCTGGTGTGCGTGCATGTGTGCTAAAGCTGGATGGGTGATCCTTAAGGACATGGTTTGGTTTTTAGCAGAACCACTTTTCTTCTCAGTGGCTGCCTCTCTTCTTTCCGTCCTCTTTCTCTTGTCTTCCCTGACTGGCTTCAGACCAAACCTCGTTCTAGTGTTACATCCTCTCCTGCCCCCTATGTCCATCTTCTCTCCCTCTTTCATCCCTCTCTCTTTTCTTCTTATCACTCTGTGAAATACTTCCTTATCCTATTCTCTCCCCGAGGCCTTTGTCTCTTGGAGTTGCAGGTGAAATTAGAGGATATAATTTCCTACAATCAGCAGAATCTGGTCCACAGCACACCCACCCCCCTCTCCCCTCTTCCCTCTCGTCCTTCCTCTGCTTCTCACACGAATCCCCACCGTGGCCAGGGGGCAGAGGAACACCAGCAGTCTCAGTGAGAAGCCTTTCCCTTTGCTCTTGCCTTCCCACATTGGGTCACTTTCATCTTCTGATCGCGGGGAAAGAACAAACCGACACAGAGGGAAAAAGAGGCACTAATGAGGACGAAAAAGCAGATGAGCGGATCTTGATCCGGTGATGAAATGGAGGAGAGTGTATATACGGGGAAGGGCGGCGAGGGAGGTTGGGGGTCAAACACACGGAAGAGAAGGAAGCGATTGAAGGATGAGGAGGTGATGTGAAGGAGGACAAACAAACCTCTCGAGCACAAACATGTAACCGCGCACGCATGCACGTCACACACTGAACCAATCTGCCACGGATAAGAAGATTATGCCTCTGAGTTTCCTGGAATGTTCTCTGCTGTACCCCCTCAACTATACCACCACCCATCCCCCACCCTTTACAAAACACTGTCTGTCTCTGTCTCTCCTCTCCGGGCTGTGGTGTGGTGGACTCAGGCTCGGATGTCCCGATCTTCCACAGCTCAAGTTATATAAGCGCAGCCCCGTCCTCTCCCGTGTCCCCGAAGATGCCCACTGAGCACACCAACCCGGCCCCCGTCACTCAAACGCTGCTTCCACTGGTCTGACGTTGGCCAGCCTGCAGGGGACTCTGGTTGCAGTCAATTAGCCTCATGTAGCATTTTAGCCATTTGACACCGTCTTAGATGCTTCAACAGCCTCAAACAACCAGCTTTTATTAAACTGTGAACAATAGAGACACTTATCTCCCGACTCAATACTATCACGATACTTGGGTGCCGAGTCAATATAGATTGTGATATTACGATTTATGTTAACCTTTTTAACACCATGGGAAAAAGTTGAATCATACACTTAGGGACTTTTACTTTGGAAAATATCTAAACTAATACAGTAAAAATGTTTGATTTTCAGCATGTATGTAGTCAGAGATGTCCTGAAGTCAAATATATGAGTCATTGTCAGGCATTATTTATTAAAATATTTCCAGCAACCCAAATATCAAAGAATAAAGACATTTCCCTCACAAATTAGTGGTATTTTCTTTTTAATTTACAAGGGAAATGTAATGTTTTATACTTCTCTCATATCAATATATGTATTTTGTATATACAGTTCCCTTTGTTAACACCTTATTTTGAAAACCGTACGTAGTCACACGTGTATACTCCCGCTAACTTCGCCAAGTCCGTCGTTAGTTCTGCCGTCAGCTCCGTTCTCTTTATACATCCATGGTCAGCTCAGTCGGGGCCGTTTGAATGCATTTAACATAAATGTCAGTATATGGGTGCTCTACAGTTGTAGCGTCGGCCGATTTGACCGCGAAGATGAGAGTGGCGGCTGGCTTGACCGCACGTTACCGCAATACGTTAACGTTTCCTGTCCATGACAGAGTTAGCATGCAGCTTTAGCCGTGATGTTTAGCTCTGCTTTTCCTGTGCAATGTGTGAAAACCAAAGTGTTTCCATACTTACTGTATGTGTAGTTTTAACACGTTGGATTTAAAATGTGAGAGTGCAGGTCGTATCCCTGTGGACCCCTTCGCTGTTTTCTACTTTTCTCGTTTCGGCCGGCTGCAGTTTGTTTTGGTTGAAGGATACGAAACGGATATGACGTAACGTTACTCAGACTACAACAATCACTCAAATGAAGCAAATACATCGATTCTGGCATTATAAAATATATTTCAAAATCGTAAGAAAAATACATAGGTGAACCTTTTTTTTAGCCCACCCCTAGTGAATAATGCCAGGAAATACTATATCTTCTGCTTCTTTTTCTCTCATTTCATGTAAAACAAAGATACTTCTTGTTATCGTCTTATATACTGCGCTACACTCCGCCACGTGACGGTGACCCTCTGACACCGAGAAGGGACAATAAACTGTAATTATTTGGAGAACACCTTGCTCTGAGGGGGAAAGGTGTATTTCACCTCAGTTTCCTTTTCCCCGCCTAATGAAATCTATCCATCTTTCACTACGTCCTTGTTTCTACCCACTCACTGGGTGCCGCACCACCCCCCCCCTTCTGCCATCACTCATGATGGTTTTTCTTTTGCTCTACCAAGTCTGTTTGTTGCCCGTACCCATTAATCTCCATTAACACAGCGAGAGTATTAATAGTTTCTGGGGAGAAAATGAAAAGAGAGCGCTGCTGGAGTATTAGGGGCAGATTACAGTGGTCAATGAATGGTTGATTTACATTTTGTCTCCTTCTTACTCTGTATGTGTATACACACGTGTGATTGTCCTTTTCATTCCTACCTTGTAGTTATTATTACTTCGTGTTTATTGGTAGAAATGTTTGGTTACTGGTGCTACACAAGCTGACAAATGTTTTGCGCCATAGGTTTATTGATTCTCCAGGAGATGATGAGATCGGTCGTGTGTGTGCATCTCTGTGTCTGTCCACAGCTAATCTCACATTCTGCTACACCAAACTGTATAATATTTTGGGTGCTCATTTATGACTGCATGCTCAAGGACCTCCCATGGTTGCAGTGACTAAAAACACACCTTTTATTGCCTGTTTGATACTGCCATTGATTGCCAGCTGACTCCTCACTCACTACTCTTTAAGGCGATCTTGAGAAATTAGTAAGAGTACACTAGATTTAAAAAAAAGATCCAACCAAAAAACCCAGCCCAGTGTTGTCAACTCTTTTCCAATTAAATTAGCTCCAAAAGTCCCTAAATCTAGCAAGAAAGTCACCAAGTCGCCAACACTGACTGTCCGTCGCTTCAGGCCTCCCAAAGCCACTGCCCCACATATATTATCAGTCCAAACATAAACATATCATAATGAACGTGAACGGCGAACATGGCTATCGTTAGTACTCACAACTGTCAAGCTAGCAGCTTGAACTAACAGAACTACATAGTACACTGCTTACTGCATCGCCGCCCGCTCAGCAACTGCTCTGCGGCCAGAGACACAGTTTTTCCATGCCTTTTTCTTGGGCATCAACCTCATGTTTCCGTGCGTATTGTCGAAAAAATAGACCAAAAGCCTAAGGAAACGCTTCAAGTCGCGTTTACACCCATGAGACGGAGCTGAGAAGCGCGCCTGCACAGAGCCGGTACAGACATATGCATAGATTAAAATGAGATCGTATCTGTTGTCTGACACGTGCGAGTAATATACTTGCATATGTGGGGTTAGCCAATTGTGGGTTGTATTCATTCAATCAAACATAACAGGAGTAGTCGTTGCAGACACAAGTGGCGGAGATTTGCACTGTGTTATGTTAAAGCAGTGTTTATTTCAAACACAATAACTAAAATATTTGTTGACGACTTTCTTTTCGCAACAAAAATGAGACTAAATAAAAAGTAACCTTTGATTACTGTTACTCAGAACTATGACGAAATGTATTACGTTTTTCATCAACGAATGAAAACTAAACAATAATGTGAAAGATGGACAAATGAATTACCGTACACCATATTCAAAACCTGCATGCATCTGTGGAATCCCACACAGCGTCCTTCACTCCCCAAAAATATCTTTTGCTCAGAAGTTGAATTATGGATTAAGAGTCAAGGGTGTAATAAGTAATCAGTTTCTCATTCTCTGTCAACTTTCACTCTCTTGCTCTTCTCAGACTTCCACTCTCCTCTCTCTGCTTGCGTCATCTCTCTCACTCTGCTCCGACACCAATCCTTCCTACTTTCTGCTCCCTTTTCTGAATTATTCCCATTCGATCAGCTCTAGCAGGAGACGTTTTTCTCCCCACAACCAGAAATAGATCCCCTTTGTGAGCGTTGCTGCAATTTCTAATTATACAATGGGTTGCACTATATGCTGGAGAATGCATAATAGTATTGGACTTATTTTACTGAAATTTTCTGTGGTCAGGTAATCATTTTTATGCATTTCACTGCCAAATGTTTGGAATCAAATTAAAGGTAAACTAATAGGTGAATGTTCATTAACTCTAAAATAGTGGCATCTTTAAATGGAGTGAACACAAAGAGGTAAGGAAATGAGACACACAGTGGATGACGCATAGACAGAGAAAAATAAAGAGACAGAAAGCTTGGGGGAGAAGAAAACAGACTCCTAGTGGGGTGTGACAAATTATTTCTTGACGCACTAGATGGGCTTCAGTCCGAAAACAAGGGCAGTAATTAGACGAGGAAGCCCTCTCAGACCAAGAATGTTCCCACATGATCCTATAAAAGCATCCTATAGTATTAAATGTGAATAATAAAAACAGTCGGCGGTAGTTGAAAAAGAAAAAAAACGGAGGCCATATCTGAGTGCACCATATGGTACTATGTGTTTATACTCATTTGTAAAACACAAACCAGGTTTAAAATTCACTGTCAGTTTTAATGGAGCTTGGACTTCCTCTCTTTGGGTACATCAAGTCTACTGTACAGTCTTGAGTGTGATGCATTAAATGGCTCCGCTTTCCAGCAATTTGTGACTTGAGATTCATCTCAATTTATGCTGCTTATTGCCAAAAGCTTATGAGGTCTACTTTAGAGGCAGATTCAGTGGACTATTAAAACACCCATATTATCAGGATGTAAATTTTTAGTGCTCAGTATTAAAGCAAGAGCTACTATATGTGCTGATCCTCAAATAAAAGCTTCTATTCCACAGCAGGGTCAAACGGAGAATGTCCTCCCAAGAACAAAACGGCAGCATCAATTGACCCTTCGCTAAGTCTCGCCCCCTTGAACGCAGACTGGCCAATCATAGCGTAGCATCGGCCAGCTTTGACCAGGGTCTGACAACTATATGGCTGTGCTCCATAGACTCTCATGCAATCGTTTCAGATTTTACTCATTTTCAAGAGCATACCAGAGGTACCAAAAGCGAGTTGAATCGAGTCGAGCAGAGCCGTACCATGCAGTGGAAACACAACATGGTACGGCTCCGTGTCACTCTAGTGTCACTCTAGGGGGCATGGACAAACAATTACATTCATTTAATTTGGAGGACTTGTGACCATCTATCTGTAAAACTAATGCCATTCCCATCAAAGGACGTTAAAGAGGGACACAAATACCCCACACCCCACCTCCTTACCATTATTGACACACAGTACACCTGAACTGAATGGACTGAAATGCTGTGCAATATGCTGCCTTCCACTGTGTAATTGTCTGAAATATATTAATTATTTCTTTTTTTAAATATTTTTGAGAGTTACAAGTTCTTTTAAGATGGTCATGGAGCATATATATATACTGTTTATTTGTATTCTGGGGTATCGTTCCTATGCAGAGGGTAGTTTAGTTTGTTTATTGACTAAACTGAGGGCGTTTTATATTTTAATAATTTATTTATTTATTGTGTTGAGTTGTGCTACTTATTTTGTATTGTAATTACTGTACCTTGTGCCTTTTCTACCTTTTTTATTTTCTTAAAGCTGACTCGGTGTAAACTGCTCAGAATTCCAATGTACTTAGGTGCAAATGGGAAAAAAAACTCTTGAAACTTGAATCTTGAATCTTGAATCAGTCTCAGGTGTACTTTGTGTTTAATGCCAATTAGCAAATGTTAGCAACGTTAAAATGCTAAACTACGATGGTGAACATATAAACATTACACTTGCTAAACATCAGCATGTTATAGTAGCACTGTAAGCAATGTTGCCATGCTAGTATTAACACTTAGCTGGAAGCACTGCTGTGTCTACGTTCAGACTTACAAAGCCGCTAGCATGGCTGTAGGTACCATTCAACTCTTTGAATCTTCTGTGTGGAAATTGCTCTGCTAAATGTATGATGTGTAAATGATGCTCACCTTAAAATAAAATCTTAAAAAAAAGATTAAAGAACATGCAAGAGAACAGAGACACATCAGCTCACACAACACACAGAGAATTCAAGTGTCAATGAGAGACAATCAGGGGACCCACGCTTTGGCCTCATCTGATAAGCTGACATAAAATATCCACTTGGTCTGCGCGTGTGTGTGTGTGTGTGTGTGTGTGTGTGTACACAAGAGCACATCTGCACTCTGCATGCACTCACCACACACCCACTTGTGTGTCAGTGTGAGGGAGAAGCATCTGTGGGGATATTTCTGCGGATATCTAATGGTGAGAGTAAAAGGTATCATGTTAATATTTTAATTGCAGGCAGTGTCGGGGCTTCTGTTGAGAGACGGGCTTAATGTGCGGTGACAGATGAGGGTTCGGGGTAAACAAGGATTTGGCTGTCCTCCACGGGAATTGAGAGGACAGAGACGGTGGATTAAACCGCAGTTTTTGGCTGAAAGGCACCTAGCCTGTGGCGGCATGGATGCAAATCCAAGGTCTGATTACCGGGAGGTGGGGGGGGGGAATGAGTATTGGACACCATACACTGGTTCACCGCATGATCTCAAATGTCCAATGTCACGACAAATACATACATAATGTGTGATTATACTAAGATAATTGATGGAAAAAGCGGCGAAAGCATACTGCCATCAGTAGGCGACACAGCACAGATGTTAATTAAGCTGCATTTTAAACAATTTGCAACATGGCGGTGGGTCAGTGACTCACTCTGCTGCCTCGCAGCACGAAGATGCTGTTTCCTCAGAGGTGAGAATGTGACTTTGACCGTGTTAATCTGTGTTAGCCCTGTGACGGACTGCCAACCTGCCCAATGCATGCTGGCATAAGCGCTTGCCCTCTGTGAGGTGTCATTGTCTCGTTTTAAACTCATTTTCTTCCATTTATAGATGTTCCAATACCATTTTCCCTTCCCGACACCGATTCTGATACCTGATTTTGCAGTATCCAATACCAGCGTGATAAAAAAAATATATATATAGTTATTATTAGGGCTGACCTGAATGCTTCGACCGTTGCCATGGTAGTTGTCATCCAAATCGGTATTCAAATGCTTTGTTTTGGGGGTTTTTTATACACAAGTGTGTTATAATAATGTATAAATCCCAATATAGCCCATGACATAAGGAATAATCCCACAATTCATATTCAATATTATTATTATTAGTTATTCTCAGACGGATATCACTGTCAGTGTCAACACTGTCCTGGGAACTGAAAGGGGTAGATGGAGACAGACAGACAGAAGAACATGCCAGCCTACCGCGCCGTGAAGAGAAGCGAAGCAAAGCTTTGAATACCTTCAAATATTACTCGCCGAAGCTTCGAAGCCCAAAAAACGGTATTTGGGACAGCCCTAGTTAATATTATTATTATTTAACAGCTGTTTTCTACTGATCATGTATGGATGAGATATGATTACTATCTTTGTTGTATGGCCTGGCTCAAGTTAAACTCTTTGTAAAACTTGAACAAATACATACAGAGAATGAATGACATAGAACTTTCTTTTTTAGTTACAAAGAACATAAATAAATGAAGCTTGGAATGAATAATATTGTGCATTCTCTTAGCGGTCTCCTTAGTGGACAGCCTGTGTGCTAATTTGTCCTGCAGGTTGAAATATTCACACATCCTACTAGGGTACTGCCACCCCTCTAAACAGAGGCCGTATAGATATCGTCGTTTTACTTGTTGGATTTTCTAATGTGAAATATTACCAAATAATGGCTGACATTTTCCTCGCTCTGACTACCGTTACCATTACACTCTCCTCTAGCAACGCACTGTTGTTGTTTGATATCGTCACGTGACAAACTACCCGCAATCAGTTCTTCTTCTCTGCTCTAAAACAGTAGTTGCTAGTGGCAGCCATGATACATCCACGGCGACAGCATAGTGAATGCTACTGTTTTGGAGTGGCGAAGAAGAATTGATTTCCGGTTAAACAAGTTGATTTTTTCTGGGTTAATAAATTATGGTATCGGATCAGTGCATAGAGGCGTACTCGCCGATGCCCTATACCAAATTTTGCACAATATCGGACACATTTCCGATACTGGTATCGGTATCGGTACAATTCTACTTTACATTACATGAAAAATGGCACACGAAGTTGAAAACAATAATCAATGACTTTCATTATTGTAGCTTCTCTTCCCTGGCCTGAGCAGTTGTACCTTGGCTCCTCTGCAGAACCCAAGACTAACTCATGCATAATGCATTCCCTTAAACTTAAATTACATGACAGGGATTGGCACAGACCCCCTATCAAATACACACACACATACGCATACAGTCGAGTTCAATTTGTGCCCTCAATGCACCTAAAGCCGGATTTAAAGTTGGCTCACGTGAGATAAACAGCCCGCTCTGACCACTGAATTTACCCCACACTACTCCTGTGCAGTGCAACTCTCTGATGCATGGATGGTGAGCGCTGACAGAAAAAAATTCCAATTAAATTAAAACCTGGCGCTTATTTTGTGATCAAAAATATTTCAAACTAATCTCAAACCATGCAGGCTTAAGATCCGCAAAAAAAAAAGCCCGTAGCGACACAACCAAACATAAATATAATGTTCTCCCTGAGATTTGCCACTTAACGTTTCAAGGGAAATTTACTTTCATGATTTGTGGTGGCAATTATTAGCTTTCATCGTGCATGCTATTTAATTGGGCTTCACAGGTGGGACAGTGCTTGTTCAGTGGATCTGACAGAGCAAACAAGAAACTATTTTTACCCATGTCTGGATCTGTGTGACAGTGTGTGTGTGTGTGTTCATATCACGGCAGGTAATGAATTATCATAATGCCAGCCGACTTGTGTTTGAACATTCATGCATCTTTTGTGTGTTTTTCATGCAAAATGAGTGTTTCCTAAAGCACAACAGCAAAAATCACCCAACCTGGAAGACAGTAAAGAGGAGACAGATTGCGCCTAGAACGGCAATGATCTGATCCTGTCAAGCGAAGGACATAAACTGCTGTTTACTTACAATTTACGACTGCTGTTACAGGCCTTGTTACAACTCCAGTGCCCGCATGGACTCTGGCAATACACACTGTCACGGAGTCTGAAACATGGATAACAATGTCTTCCTCGTTACGGTTTGCCCCGGGCGTGGCCTTGTCATGACAACCCTTCTTTTACATCTGAAACACAAACATGAGAGCTCATGGCTTTGCCTCTCGCTGGGCCATGTGCAGGGCACGACTTGTGGTAAGTTGATGATAACAAAGATCTGCATGGTCTGCTCATAATAGCACAAGCAAGCCCCCAGCAAGAGACTTGACTGCAATATCCATTAATCCACTGCAGTTTCCCACTGGTTCAAAGGCTGTCTTGCAGCGGAGCTCTGCAACATCAAAGGGTGCTCTCTTATGAAGGGTAGCAGTGAAATGTGGAACTCTCGGCTCTGCTATCTACCATGCTGCAGAGGAGTCTTTGGGATTCACCAAGAGATGCAATTAAGACTGGTTTGATTGGAATGACCTCTGCATTGATGACCTGCTAAAAGTCAAGGAAAACTGATAGTAAAGCTGCTTCTGCTTCTAGGTCTCTCATGATATCACCAAGCCTTTATTAAAGGCACAACTGCCTGGCATAAAATATGATGTATGGTTTGGCAACCACGTCATCTACACTGCAACAAAGGAGGGAAAATATCATAGTTGAAAGCTCATATGTGAATTGAAAGTGCATATGTTTTAGGAACATATTGGTTTTCCATATGCAATTTTATTTACATTGTATGCTAGCATTATATGTACATTGTCATATTTGAAAACAAATGCAGTTGGAAGTGGGAGGAAGGGCTGGGTATTGGTACTCGATACCTTTAAGGTGGGTATTGAATGAAATACTCTATTGGTATCTGTATCACTTTAAAGGTACTGGTATTGGTACTGGCATCGTAATTATTTAAACGATACCCAGCCCTTGTGGGAGGATTGTTTTGCCATTTTGTATTCCCATTTCAAATGTTTCTATTAGTGATATCCGCAATGTTACTAGCCGTTACTATGGAGACAAAGCCAGTCGGAGGCATGAATCAGAGCTGTAGCGAATTCAAAATGTTTTGTAGTTGCAGTTGGGAACAAAACATTGTGTTATTGAATTTGTCCAAAATGCACCCAGAATCCAAGAGTAAAATTATTTAAACCTGCAACAACTGATTCTTTTTTGGCCACTTGGGGGCAGCAGAAACACGTTGTGAACACAACACTGACATATTATCTCCTTATAAGTCAATATGATGCATTTGTTAGCAAACAAGCTTATTTATTGACACATCTAGCAGTTAAAGAGCTCCATCTGTTGTAATATATTTCACATTAAATTTACTTCGAAAATAATTCTATATCTACACACTTTCCACATCAGTGTTGACTTTCTGTACATTCTGTTTGTTTTACTGATGAGAGGAAGAAAACGAGAGCCTGTTAACTCCGCCTGAATGCATTTGTTTGGGCTCATTTATAAAGTATTTAAGATGGTTATGTTTTCAATAACACATGCAATTTATCAAGCGTACATCTCTTTCAGATGGCTGGTTTACCTTTTCAAGATAATATAATGTGATGCGTAAATGGCAGTAAAAATGGTAATTTACGCACAAATTCGCTTTTCTCACGATTTATAGATAAAGTCTAATATGGTTTGTCATTTTTTTTTAAAAGTTGGTACCCAGAAAAAGAGTTTGTAAAACTCTGATGTAGAGCATATATGCTGCTGTCTGGGTCTGATGCTTGGACGCCTAATAAACAACAAGTCAAGTCTGTGGACATTCATCGCCCACTGTCTACTGTCTATGACAGATTTGGGGTATTGTTGCAGAAATCTTAAATGATCAACCCACATAAAAATACTGCTACAAAAACAATGAAGTATCATGATTATTTAGACACCTGAGAACTCTGGTGCTGTTAACCTAATTTAATAAACTGTTGCCATCCATTCTCCAGATGATTATCTTGTCTTCTAAAGGTCAACCACACCCGTTTTATCTCTTCCTTTCATTGCCTCACCCTGTAAAGGTCATGCTCGATCCACGGAAGTTCTTGAGCTTTCAATCTGTTAACAGCTCTCTGACGTACCATAATCATGCATGTGCCGTCTCACTGTGACCACATTATGTCTCCAGCTGTAATCTGACTAAAAATGCCCACTGCGCTAAGCCTCACAACCACTAATGCTTTTATATAAAGCTCTTAATATATATTTAATTAAAAGGGAAAAAAAATTAAAGCATATTTTGGGACTGTGGTTACTGGTGCTACTTTTAAAGACACAGCACTCTTGTTGAAGGAACAAATATTACTCATTTATTTCGCCCAATAATGTAGATTAATTAGTGTAACTGACCCTGGGTGGGGAAAACAGTGTTTAACCCTACCGCATTACAACCATTGAGCTGCCCTTGAGCAAAACCCCTTGACCCCCCCAGCTGCTCCAATAAGGCTGCTCACTGGTCATCAGACTGGTTATACTGGGCAGCCTCCAGATGTGATGAACTGTGTGCGTGTGAGCAGGATGGTCCTGAAAAAGAGTAAAACTACCCCGGGCACATAAAGGTTCCAATCCAAACTAAATAATAACATGCCCTCACCTAGCCTCACTTTCCCCTGACTCAACCCTAGGGACATCAAAAGCAGCACTAGAAATAATTACACCAGTATGGAAGGCTTTAAGTGGATTTGTCCAATGGCTGCTGTGACCACCTGATATGTGTGACAGATGAGAAAGGCAGCTGGAAATAGACTATAGTGACCATAAACAGAGGCCCATGCCAGCAGTATCAATACCACAGATGGGCTGTACACTTTGCACAGAGATCAGGGATGGAAAGAGAACCCCACAGAAAGATAACACAGCAGCACACTGTGGAATAATAATGTCTGTGTTAAAATAAGTTATTCTGACTGTCACCAAGTTATGGTAAATGGAGCTAAATTGAAGTAATTCTTGATAGGGAAATTACACAGAGATGCTTCACCTGCAAGAGCATTGTTTTCCAGTGGCTGTGTCTGCTTAGCATGCACACCTTTCTTGCATTGCATTGCGTTTTCATGGTATTATTTTGGCTGCAGAGAAGTTAAAATACTTTGGAAACGGCATGGCATTTCATCACATGAGACATTTTTTTTTGGGCCTATGCTTCTTTAACAGAAGCTAAGAAACATTCAGAAAGCAGATAAGCTTAAACAAGAAGGTTTGACGAATTCAAGTAGAGTAAGCAGCAAAGCACAGATAAGACTTAATAGCCTACAGCCACACCAGGCGCTCTGTGAGGCTGTACTGAGGCATTAGTGACGGTGATAACGTGCTGAAGTTGAACAGGTATGGGGTGCCTTCCAATACCCATACAACCATACTATTTAGTATACCAGAAAAAGATTTAGTATGTCCCAATACCAGGACGTCCTAGAGCATCCTGTCGCATTTTGCAGAATGCAAGCCAGCATGCTTTTCTAAATATTTGTGACCCACAATCCTCTGCACAGCGTACCATACGTCACATCGACTGAGCCGCTGAGAGAGCGCAGACAAATGACAGCCCGATGACAGCTCATTGACAGAAGCCACAATGACAGATGACAGTTCAAGGCGCAATGTTATGACAAGGTAGTACTGTATGTCCTAAATGTATGCATACTGCATGCAACGGTATAAGGGCAGCTGCAGTAAAAGTAACTAGAATTACTGCCTCGCTGTTGTATGCCTCCACCAACCAGTCAAGTTGCAGTTTACATCCCTGCTGTCCAAAATGTCATCACTGCATCATTTTATCCTGTTAGACATCTGTGTGAAATTGGCATATTTAGCATGAATTCTTGAGTTATGGCCAAAAACGTGATTTGTGAGGTCACATTGACCTTGACCTTTGACTAACAAAATCGAATCCTTCAGTCCATGTAGAGGTTTGTACCAAATCGGAAGAAATTCCCTTAAGGCGTTCCTGAGATATCGCGAGAATGGTGCATGCGTACAGACGGATGGACAGACAACCTGAAAAAAATAATGCCTCCGTCCCTGGCTGCATAAAAAGAAAAAGTATGCGATTTGGAGCCATAATGTTAACGATGTTATCTATTTCTGTTTAGAATGCTAACATTTGCCACTTAGTACTAAACCAAAAGCTAAGCCAAAAGTACAGCTGCGGCCGATGGGAATGTCATTAGTTTTGTAGGTATTTTGTGATAAACCATAGTTTTGGACAAATTAAAATGAACCTGATGATGGCAGTAGATGATATCACCAAAGTTATTACAATCTATGCAGTATGACATGAATGTCTGTACCAAACTTCGACAAAATCTATCCAATAGTCGTTTAGACCTTTCACTTAAAACCACAAGTGTCAACCTCATGGTTTTGTGGTGTTAGATGATATGCACGGCTGTCCTCGACCAAAGAAATTCTTAATCGACTCACACTTTTACAATTTTGTTGACTAATCGATTGATTTAATTGAGAGATCTGTGAGTTTCTCCACAAAGAATCGCACAAAATCACCACTTTAAATCTTGTGTTTACCAGTGATGTGCTCATAAGTTTCTTAGAAATAAGTCATTCAGCATTAATAAAGCATAAAATATTATTAATCGGCTAAAGAAATCTTAGTCGACTTAGACCAAAACGACCCATAAGTCGAATAATCGACTACAAAGGGGGCAGCCCTAATGAAAAGTCAGGGGATCACCAAACTCATTAGGATACATCGTTTGGGCACCGCGAATATCTGCACCAATTATTATGGCAATGCATCCAATCGTTTTTTGAGATATTTCACTAAAAGCAAAAAATCTGTCAACCTGCTGGTGATGCCCAAAGAAAAGTCAGGGGATCACCAAAGTCAGTAGCATTCATTCTCTGGAAACCATGAACGCCGTAGAAAGTTTTTAGAGTATGGACCGAAGTGATGGGCCGACCAAAAGACCGACATTACCGTCCATAGAGCCATACAGCTTGTATGGCTAAAAAAAGCGTTATGTACAAACATTTGTTCAATCCATATTTGTTTAATATTATTTATATTCTGAGAGGTTAGAAGAGGGCTATGAAGAGAAAACATCTTTTAAATAGCTTTTTTTTTTCCTGACTGATCTTAAATGTGAGGAGGTGGAGTTTGTTTGTACTTCTTATTCCGCCTGCTTGCTGTTTCGCTGACTCACTAAGCCACAGAATCTCGTCATGGATTTGTCATGTACGCATGAAAGGCTTTTGTTTAAAAAACGGTTAATGCTAAGCTAATGAGTACAAAGCACTAGAGGTGTCTGTTCCCACATTTGAGAGGAACTGAGCTATAAGCTACCCTCACTTTCTCTAACATAACCTACTCTAGACAAATTTGTAAAATATTAATAACAGTAAAAATCCACAGAAAGTGCTCGGTGTAGAAAGCAGGCGGGTAGTTTCGGTGCCAGAAGTTAGTTTTCAGCCTTCTAGAGGTGTTATGATCCTAATTCAGCAGAACATCTGTGATGGGAGGTGCCCATTTGATAACCCCAAGGACATGCCAGCTTTTACCCACCACTTCCCTCCTCCACCATCCAAGCTGCATTCCTACATCAGTCTCAGTAATGTTGTATCAGCCTGTGTGTCAATAACTACCAGAAGCGCACACATACAGTTCATTCATTTTGGCATGCTTAGCCTTCATCAATAGAATGAAAAAGACATTATGCCATCATGTGTTCTGAATCCTAAATGAGTTATTCTGAATGAGCTATTCGTATAATCTGCGGCGCGTGTCGAGTGGTGAAATGCCAAAAAGACTGATGGAACACTTGAGAGACCACCAGAAACACAAAATCAATATTTATATTGAACACACGGCCAATCTCAAAACCCACTTATGTGACCTCATTTTGCTGGCATCTTACTCCTGCACGCCTGCTTAGTTTTGATTCTCTGTGGATCATCTTCATATATGCATGAATACGTCGTAATAAAAGAAAAACTGCAGTATTAACATTCATTTGTGCACACTGAACACACATTATGTGACAACACTTTCATTTCCGCACGGTTTGTGTTTACTGAGAACAGTTTTAGAGGGATGATGAGATTCGGTTCCGGCTAGATTAGTTCGTAAATAAGGAGTCATTATTTGAACCCAAAACATTCCCATTCCTAATCCTTGAAATGAAAGGTCATCCTAATCTGACATAGGCCTATTTCTGTTTTCATTCATTTCATAGAAATGGGGGATGAAGATTGCGCAGCAGGGAGAAAGAGATTGAGGATTGAACAGCGGAGATCATCCCTGGCTCGCGTTAATCACACTAAATATTAATGTTGCGTCTGACTATGTGGTGAAACTTGTCTTCAAAACAAAACAGATGAAACGTTTGGAAGTTCAGAGGCAGTTTTTTTTAAAGATTTTTTGTTGATATTTTACAAAAAGTTATTCCTCATTTTCCGTGTGTTTTCCTACAAATATCCAGCAATAGGTTTCAATTTCCTCTCATTCTATGCATACAGTCTTTTCAAAATAAACTGCCACAGGAAACAACTTTGTTTAGGCAACAAAACTACTTAGTTAGGTTTAGGAAAAGATTGTGGTTTGGGTTATAATAACTATGGAAGTGACGTAACTTAAGTACGGAAGTTACGTGACAAATCAACTTTTGACTTCTGGTTTCACATGGGATACGAACAGCGTAACCTGGGTGAAAATCTGGTGTTTTTGACCCACACCCATCCATCCCGACCTCCTCCCTATGCAGCGTTTGTCTCTCTTTATACTGGTTCACGATTACGTGGATTACATACGAATTGATTTTGTGGGATATATACGAATCACAGTGCATTACTTTTCATAGGTATAGTTACGAACGACAACAAAGGTCCCACGGTTGGAGTTAGGGCTGTCGCAATAACCGCAATATTGGCAAGAAAACCGCCACAAAACCGCCACAGCCCATGCTCACTGTTACGTACCTGCAGGGCCAGACAGGCCTGCAGAGCCTTTCTCCTGTGCTGTTCTGCCCCTCCCCCTTGTCTTGCAGGTGCTTCCAGGATTGAGAGTTAATGGAGGTGATTGGAGTCCACCTGTGCAGAGTTTGTCAGCTGCTGATTGGCTCACTCTCATACCATCCAGCCAATCGCCGTCGTGGGCTGCATTTAAAAGAGGCACACTCTGGGCTGCCTCTCTCTCTCTCTCTCTGACTCATTTGTAATGAAGTATTTGACTTGTGAAGACACTTGTTTCCAGTGTGAAAATAAAAAGATAAGGTTTGTGGTAAGGAGGTAGAGGGCATAGATAAGTTTGGGGTACCCTGTACATCTTTTGCACGTAGGTTTTTGTCATGTCTAGAAACACTAGGTTTATTGGTTGTTGCCAACCCCTGTATGTTTTGTAAACCGCTGTTTGTAGATAATTTAGTCAGCCTTTTGTTTGTTGTGTTTAAAGAAGACAGGGAGGTAGTTAGGCCTAGTTTTGATTTGTTGATTTTGATTATTTGGCACAACCATTTTGTCCCTACCTCCACCACATTTGTTAACCTTTAGTTTTCCTTTAATAAACCTTTAATTTTTGCACTTCACTTTGACTCTGTTTAATCTTTGGTTGTTGTTCATTTATTGTTCCACTTAGTGGACGTAACACTCACGTATCTTCTTTTTGAAATCCAAGCAATGGGAGAGCCGCGTATATACAGTATGCTACAAACATTAGCAGCGTAACAAGGCGCTGAGTTTCTATTGTGTTTTTCTTCTTTAAGTGTTTTTTTTATGGTTGCCGCCTTTCCTTAATCCAGAGCAAGTGCTCGACCTGGTGCCGTCATTTTTACCTCTGCAGATATTCTGTATCATAGCAACCAGATGCAACCAAAGCATCTCAGCTAAAAAAAAACATTGCCCCTCATTGCCCTTCTGTAATAAAAAAAGTATTTCATTGGTTTTAAAACTGTCATCTTCGTCATTTAAAAAGCAACTATAATAGCCTAACAATAAAGCTTATTTATATAGCACTAAACTCAGAATAAATAAAGTAATTTGCAAAAAAAATACGCAGGGGAAGTTCCTTCACCGTTGCGGTGAAGGACCTTCCCCTGCGTTTTTTTTTTGCCCTAGTAGGAACCGAAACGGGGACATTGTGGTTATGTGGCTGAAACCATTTGGCTACCAAGGCGCTCCGGAGGCAGTTTTTTTACATGACACAGTTAAGTGCTTTGAAAATGGTTATCATTAGACAGAATTAAACAACCCCTAATGCTGAGTGACAGTGAGTTATTTTAGAGGATAAAGAATGCAACAATTTTCTTTTTCTTTTTTTAACCAGAAGCTGAGTGTGCTGAGCATATTAATACGTATACAAGAAATTGTGTTTTTCTCCAGATTATGACAGACAGATGTAAATGTATAACTAACAAATGTAAGAAACAGTTTATGGATTTTAGGATGCTTGTGAAGACACAAGGTCAAATAAAATGAATTTAAAAGTACCCCTTCTATCGTCTATTGGTCATCACAGCAGTACAGTATAGCTGACAGCGGTGAAGGGGATCACAAAGGAGAGACTGAAGGGGGTTAGGGAGGTGATGGTTGAACTAGATGGGGTGACAGTGGGCTTTAAACAGCACTAACAAAAGAGGCCTTCCAAAAATCTGCTTTCATCAAGCAATCTTTACCCACTCTGAGAGGCAGGTTTAATCCTGCAGATTTACCTGCCGAGATTTTACCTCAGGCAACAGCGGAGATGAAGGCAATGAGAAAAGATAGCGCCCCGCTTTGCAAATAGAATGTGGAAGAGTTGAGTTCATCTTCCTGTTTGTTAATTCTAAAGGTTTACTGATGCAGAATAACTTTAGAAAAGTTAAACATTTTATATCATTTTCAGGTCAAATGGTTGTGATACAAAAATGAAGTATGTTTCTGGTGATTGTGAGTAAACAATAGATGAATGGATGTTGCTTTGACTATTAGTGGCACATTCTGTGTATTTAGTGGGGTGGGATGTACTGCGTTTTTAGTTTTTACGATTTAGAAATTCATTTTTTAATGCCAATATCGATATTTTTGCTTCATTTGAGTCTATGTGGAGGTAGAAGGAAGTTACCGCTTTTATTGTTTTAGTCTGAGTAACGTGACGTCACATCCGTTCCGTATCCGTCAAAAACCAAAACAAACCACACCCAGCCGGAGCGAGCCGAAACAAGAAAGTAGAAAACGGCGGGGGTCCACGTAGATACGACCTGCACCTTCACATTTTAAATCCAACATGGTAAACACTACACATACAGTAGAGTACGGAAACATTTTGGGTTTCACACATTGCCAGGAAAAGCAGAGCTATGCATGATGGCTAAAGCTGCATGCTGACTCTGTCATGGACAGGAAACATTATCTTATTGAGGTAACGTGCGGTCAAGCCAGCCGTCACTCGCATCTCCGTGGTCAAATCGGCCGACGCTACAACTGTAGAGCACCAATATACTGACATTTATGTTAAATGCATTCAAACGGCCCCGATTGAGCTGACCATGGAAGTTTAAAGAGAACGAAGCTGACGGGAGAGCTAGCGACGGACTTGGCGAAGTTAGCGGAAGTATACACGTGTGACTACCTCCGGTTTTCAAAATAAGGTGTTAACAAAGGGAACTGTATATACAAAATATATATATGTAAAATAAGAATGATTGGATTATATTCACCAGACGTATAAAACATCACGTCTCTTATAAATTGAAAAAGAAAATACCACTAATTTGTTAGGGAAATGTCTTTATTCTTTGATTTTTGGTTTGCTGGAAATAATAATAATAATAATGAATAATGCCTGAAAATGACTGATATATTTGATTTCAGGACATCTCTAACTACATACATGCTAAAAATCTAACATTTTTACTGTTTTAATTTAGATATTTTCAAAAGTAAAAGTCCCTAGAAGTATATGATTCAATTTTTTCCCATGGTCTAGTTTTAAAAAGTTAACAAAAATCATAATATCGAATCGCGATACTTCAAAATCGCAATACATATCGAATCGGCACTCAAGCATCGTGATAGTATTGAATCAGGAGATAGGTGTATCTTCCCAGCCCTAGTACATTATGTAGGGTCTACTGATTTCTTAAAGTGTTTATAATGGATATTTTGTAGAATGACAATGACAACAATAATAGATTACTGTTTCTGATTTGCTTTCCCAGCACAGCTTGACGACACAAAATGTACAACAATGATGAATATATTGAGTACTGCATTCATTTAGAAAATCCAGCATTATTGGCATTACTTAAAAGCCAAGCATTTCAGGCACGCCTTGTGGTAAAAAAAACAAACAAAAAAAAACTGACTCGCAGTTGTACACAGAAAAAAAAAGAATCTGCATCTGTCTCACACACCCAAGTAATTCTCACGATTAAAAACCTAATTACCAGAGACTGATCTGAACAGGGCTAAATAAAGAATGAAACTGAGAATGATACGTACTGCTCAAAGTTAATGAGCAACTCACCCATGGGTCATGGACATTGGAAATATTATTTCTGTATGCAAGAAGCGGGCCTCAGTCAGATTCCACATGGTCGCATAATGGAGGGGGGGATTAACGAAGAATACCTCCTGTCATCTGTGGACAGCGTGATGAGCTGAGAGGGGACCGAAGGAGAGAGAGAGTGATAAAGAGAGGAGGGAGAAAGAGACAGAACTAGGCCAATTGTTCTGATGTGCTTAACTCTTTCTGGCTTTGTGTGTGCGTGTGTTTACGTAAACATGCCATTCAGGATAGGTACATTGTATCACTGGACCTGGATTAAAGGACATCTTGCAGCAACCATACTGTCTTCAACACATAATGACATGGTGAAGTTTGCTTTATAGGGCTGAAACTAATGATTATTTTCATTACTGATTTATGTCCATTTCTTTTATTTTTTAAGTAATTATGTACTTGATTAATCATCCATTGTTTACTTGATTGTTTATTTAATAAAAAGAAGGCAGTAGTGAGAAATGCCTGTCACAACCCAACCCCAAATTGCTTGCCTTGTCCAAACAACAGTCCAAAACCTACTAATAGTCAATTAACTATCATGTAAAACAGACGTCACATTTGAGAGGCTTGCAGTAAGGAATTAGTTTATCCAGCAATGAAGTTGGAGGGAACTCGACCTGTTTTTGTGATGACAGGTAGATCAGACAAGTACTCAGGTCCTTTACTTAAAGTGACAGTAGGCAGTATATTTTTGACATCATTGGGCAAAAATTCCATAATAACCTTTCAGCATATTGTAATTCAAGTGTTCTGAGAGAAAACTAGACTTCTGCACCTCCTCATGGCTCTGTTTTTAGGCTTTAAAAAATCTAGCCTGTGACGGGAGACTTTGACCAATCACAGGTCATTTCAGAGAGAGAGCGTTCCTATTGGCTGTGCTCCGGTCATGTGACCGGAACTTGGCATTCTTTCAACAGATTTTACAATGGCTGCTGTGTCACAAACTTTCTAATTATATACATATTTGATCAGCGCTGCCTAGTTTGACCATTTGGTCGGAGTTCGTGAGTGACTGACAGCCGGCTTTCATAGACAGCAGATGGACTGCAGACATCAGATCAGCTCTGACTGCTTGTTTTCCTCCAGTCTTTGAAATCTTGCAGATGCCGTTAGGAGCACCGGAGGACACCGGAGGACACAGAGGCACATGATTTTTTCAGGTTACCTGTTTCATGTTCTACTGTCACGACATTTTATAAAAATAACTTTTTTTAATCATATTTGCTCCAATCTTGCCTACTTCAGCTTTAAGTAAAAGTTATACAACAACGTAAAAATACTTCATTACAAGTAAAGATATTGCAATTAAAATCCAACATAAGTAACTAGAATTACCGCCTCGCAGTCGTATGCCTACGCCAACAAGTCAAGTTGCAGTTTATATCCATGTCTGTTCAAAATGTCATCCTGTTAGACATGTGTGTGAAATTGTCATAAGCATATGCATTCCTGAGTTATGGCCAAAAACGTGTTTCGTGAGGTCACAGGGACCTTTGACCGCCAAAATCGAATCATTTCATCCTTGAGTACAAGTGGATGTTTGTGCCAGATATAATGAAATTCCCTCCAGGCGATCCTGAGATAACTCTTTCACGAGAATGGGACGAACGGAAGGTCACAGTGACCTTTGACCGCCAAAATACAATCAGTTCATCGTTGATTCCAAGTGGACGTTTGTGCCAAATTTGAAGAAATTCCCCTTGATTCCTGAGATATCGATATCGGACGGATGGACGGACAGACAACCCGAAAATATAATGTCTGCAGAAAAAGTGATATATTATTACACATTACATAATTAGATTGTTGCATAAGCAGCATTTGACTGTTGTAGCTGGTCGAGGTGAAGCTACAGTAACAGTGGTTGCTAACGTAGGGGTCAGACCACCTCCAATGGGTCACAAGATAATTCTAAAGGGGTCGTGAAATGATCGATGGCAGAGAGGGAAAAAAAAGTTCTGCTACACAAATCTGTATTTATCGGTTTTCTAATTTGACTCTTTTGTGAAATATTAGATTTTCTACATCTTACGGCCTCAAACTATTATTTTAATGAAACCATGTAAGAAGTTTAAAGGGGAAAAAATATGACAAGGTACCCCAACCAGAAACTGCTTTTCTCTAAGAGGTCTCAAGGCAAAAAGGTCGGTAAGCACTACTTTAACATTTAACATAACTATGTGTTATATTTTATAAGCTTATTTATATATATGAATATGCTTTTTTTTTTTAAACATAAAGCCCCTGAAAACTTTTCCAGTTACATATCCATGGTTAAATAAACAAACATCAATGTTAACGTTTTGAAAAGAAAAACATCCTTGGTTTATTTATTAAGTGTTCTCGGCTGACTGAGATGGCTTCATCAGGACTGTGCATGTGTGGTTTGATCAGATGTGATTGACAGTGGCCTGACAACATAAACAAACAATGACTGTCATCATATTTTTGACATGTTGCTAAATCCTGATAGAAGTATGTGACATCATCTTTTTTCTCTCCCAATTTAAACCAGTGAGAAAAGCACAGAGAAAAACACAAATAGAGAAATTGATTTTGTGAAATAATGAAAATTGTTTATAATTGGCGGATTAGTTCGGTAGTGGAATAGAAGCTTGAAGTAGCATGAAGTGGAAATGTTCATGTAAAGTAGAGTTGCGTTTGTAATAGTCCGCGGAAGGCCGCAGCAAGTGACGTAGTACGACGAGCGAGGCACAGAGCAGGTGATGTAGTGTATTGAGCGACTGTTAATTTAAGTTACGAGGAATAATAACGTTATTGAAGGTTATGTGGCATAACGAGTACAACAGGTGAGATTCACTACAAGCGGGCAAGAGAGGTGGTGGATGGGTCAAAGAAACACAGGACTTTCCCCCAGGAGACGCTGTTTGTGTCCCGTATGAAACTAAAAGTCAATGTGGGCCGTCAAAGTTAACGTGATAAATAGCGCATTAAGGCTAATTCGTTTTAACGCCACTATTTTCTTTAACAAATTAACACAACTTGCGATTTGTAGGTTGTAACGCTCTCAGTGTTAAAGCTAGAGTGAAGACACTGGCATCATATGAAACTATGAAACCTGAGGAATCCATTGGTACCAACCATGTCATGCTAGCTTATCGCAAAGGAGGCTAAATAATTCTCACAAGCTTACGCAAAATTTTGGCGAGGAAAAACTTGCATGACCATTTTCAAAGGGGTCCCTTGACCTTTGACCTCAAGATATGTGAATGAAAATGGGTTCTATGAGTACCCACGAGTCTCCCCTTTACAGACATGCCCACTTTATGATAATAACATGCAGTTTGGGGCAAGTCATAGTCAAGTCAGCACACTGACACACTGAC
>CAKALU010062510.1:0-17289 GCA_916700995.1 Hozukius guyotensis | reverse complement strand
TCTGATACACAGGACCACAATCTCTGGTACGTTCAGGCACCTGATAGCTAAAACCTGATCTGTATTCATCTCCCTCAGCGTGAAGCTGGCAGCCGAGTTGCAGCCCGAAGATGCCAGTCGAGTGACAGATGTCTCCATTAAAGTGACACATGGGAAGAAATATGATCACGCTTCGAGGTTAATTAAGACATTTTCAATTAATGGGCCTTAACTCCTCCATGTAATCTAATTTAGATCATTTTTAAATAGACAACAGGGCCATGTAATTATATTTTCTTTCCAACTTTCAATACATTCTGCGGTGTATAATATGCTAAGATGCTGCTGTGGAATATCAACACGGGCCTGCTGGTTCAGGCTGTCATATTAGTAGGGCTGCAAATAATTCTTATATTCATTATCGATAGGGATGCACCGATCTGACTTTTTCAGTCCCGATAGCGATACCTGGGCTTTTGGTATCTGCCGATACCAAGCACCGATTAGATACCAGTGTTTAATTAATAAGCTGCATGACTCACTGTGTGGAAGTGACTGGGCTCATTCTTGTATGTGTAAGGCATCAGGCTTAAGGTTAAACATTGCTTTCCTAACCTTGTAAAGCTAAATGTAACAAATAAATAGATGGATATACATTTTGTGATTTGTTATTTATTATTAAAATAAAATCATGTACGAGCAACTTGGTAAACAATCTTCAAAATTAACAGAAATTACAATTCAGGTGTAAACCTTTTTAATGCAGCAACAAATTGGTCAAAACTTAAACGGGAATTTAAATTCCAGTATATAATGTATATAGTATATAAACATAGAACTGAATTGAATAGCCCCATTGTCACCGATAGCTGATCCAGTAATTTGAGTCAGCCCGATATACGATCCGGTATCGGTGCATCCCTAATTATTGATAAACTTGCCAGTTAGTTTTCTCATTACTAAATGTCAGAAAATAGTGACAAATACAATTTCTCTCCACTTTCTATCAATCAATTATTTGGCTTCAAAAAGGCCGCAACTAATGATTAGTTTCATTATTGACAAATCTACCAATTATATTCTTGATAAATCGTTTGATTTTTAAAATGCTACAAAATTGTAAAAAAAAAAGTCCCATCACAAGTTCTATTTAAATGTCTTGTTTTGTCAAAAACCCAAAGATGTTTAATTTGTTATGATAGGATTAAGAGAAAAACAGAAAATATTCACATTTTAGAAGAATGAAACAGTTTGTGAATTAGGCTACTTAAATGATTAATATATTATCAGAATTGCTGCTGATTCATTTTCTTTTGATTGAATGAAAAAGCTAGACAGACTTACTGGTTTTAACGTTTTTCCAATGTAAATATCAGGCTTTGTTAAACAGCCAAAACAGTTTTCAGCTTACACTGTCAACAAAACAACAGATCCCCATCTAAAAGAAGCATTGCTCAGTAACAACAGACTCACCTTGATGCGGAGCGACTGATGGATATCTGCAGCTAGCTGTCCTTTCCACCATTGCAACTCCCTCTCCATCTTTCCCATCCAGAGGGGACTTCAAGGATCAAGTTTTACCTGCTGAGAGACACACATGTCCAAAATAAGTTCACTGTGAGAAGCTGGGCTGAGACTGACGAGAATAACTGGAAAATGTAGTTTTATATAGAGGAAAAACATCTGATACAAGAGAGGGTGAAGTTTAATTAAAGCAGACTCTATGGCTAGCTATAAAGTTTGTGAACACTTTGCTAATCCCATAGCAGAGGTCTCTCTCCCTGCATATAGGCCATTTTCTGACCAAATTGTTTTACAGACATAGGCAGAATAAAAACAGGTAAACAGAGCAGACAACAAAATCACACATATCCACAGACAGAGACTATTAGAGAAAAACATCTGATACAAGACAGAGTGAAGTTTAATTAAAGCAGACTCTATGGCATGCAAATGTTTTTAGCCCCCTTGTTGTACAGCTGACTCCCATTTGTCTTTAGATAGTTCTCTTTTAATGCAAATTTTAGTGCTTTTAGTGTTTGTGAATTGTATTTTATCTCTATTTGTGTCTGTGTCTGCAACTTTGTGTCCTTGCTGCTGACTGTCTTGGCCATGTCTCCCTTGGAAAAGAGGTTCTTAATCTCAATGGGACTAACCTGGTTAAATAAAGGTTAAATAAAAATAAAAAATGTGTTATTATTTATATAAAATAAAGTTATTCTACAAATTTTCACACTCAAATTAATAATAGGATTTAATCAACTAAAATGCTTGTGTTTGTAGGGAAAATAAAGCCATGGAAAAAAATAGTGATTTGTAGAGAAATAACAGTGGTTTAGCTATAAAGTTTGTGAACACCTTGCTAATCCCATAGCAATCCATGAGTAAAAGACTGTTAGAGAAAAACATCTGATACAAGACAAGTTTAATTAAAGTTATTCTACAAATGTTCTCACTCAAATTAATAATAGGATTTAATCAACTTGTGTTTGTATGGAAAATAAAGCCATTGAAAAAAAAAAATAGTGATTTGTTAAGAAATAGAGTGGTTTAGCTATAAAGTTTGTGACCACCTTGCTAATTCCATAGCAGAGGTCTCTCTCCCTGCATAGGCCATTTTCTGACCAAAGTACTTTACAGACATAGGCAGAATAAAACATAGCAGACAACAAAATCACACATATCCACAGACATAACATCCATGAGTAAAAGACTGTTAGAGAAAAACATCTTAAACAAGACAGGGTGAAGTTTAATTAAAGTTATTTTCTCACTCAATTTAATCAACTAAATGCTTGTGTTTGTACGAACAAATAAAATAAAGCCATTGAAAAAAAAATAGTGATTTTGTTAAGAAATAGAGTCGTTTAAGCTATAAAGTTTGTGACCACCTTGCTAATCCCATAGCAGAGGTCTCTCTCCCTGCACATAGGCCATTTTCTCTGCTCGGGTATTTAAATGGCTTCAGTTTAAATGCCTGCTCGACCACGCTGTAGGTCAAATGAATCAAAGCAGCCTTTCACTGGTGTAATATCTCACACATTTCTCACGTATAAACCAGAAATAACCAACATAATCTTTAGTTTATCATTCACACACTGCATCAGTCTGTAGCACCACGAGTCAGCGGCCAAACAGTGAGGAGCTACACAAGTTATATATAAATACTCGCCTCGGTTTGTAACAAACAAACACGCTGCGATGAAACTACAAAACACGGTTGATGTGTCCAACACGGCAGCTAACCTGGTGAACTTTTCCCTGGTTATATTATATTACATGTGTCCTACTCACCGCTTTAGACGGGAATGCCCCCCAGACCCAGACCCCTTTGTCTCAGTCCGACATCCTGAACCACACAACTCCTCTTCGGCTTCAACTTTCACAGAAAATAACCTCTGTTTCTGGGTGAAAACACAACCTTCAAATCCGCTGGTAAGTTGATAAAAACAAGCAGCCAGCAGCCCACCAGCTAAATCCCGGCAACAGGCGTCTGGTTGCGCCGTTTTACCCCCAAACTGTTTACACTTTTCTTCCGAGAGGTTTTTTCTGTCTCTCTCTCTCTCCGGTAGCTCCTGGTAACAAAGTAACGTCCTCCTCGGCTGCACCAGCTGCTGCTGTTTGCGGTGCGAGGCTCGTGCGCTTCGACGTGACGTGAAGGGCCCCTCCTCCAGGTCTGGGAGTTGTAGTCCTTTTAGTCTAGAGGTCAGGGTCAGAACTACAAAAAAAAAAAAACACACATGCTCACAAAACTGCTTCATTTTATTTTTATAAAATTAACATGTGAATTATATTTAATTTTCTTTTTTTCATTATTGACTCATTTTAGGCAAGGCAAGGCAAAGCAGCTTTATTTGTATAAAGCACATTTCAGCAACAGGGCAAGTCAAAGTGCTTTACATAAACATTCAAGAACATTGCGACAAATTGCAAAAGAACATTAAGACATAATTAAAACAGTTATAAAAACATTAAAGATTAGAAAATAAAAACAAGCTAAAAATAAAAGCTAGGATCAAAGCTAAAATAGAGTATAACACACAAGAGTAAAAGTTAGTGCAGTATAAGATCATTATTTGATTTATTAAAAGGCAGCCGCAAACAAGAAGGTTTTAAGCTTTGATTTAAAAGAACTCAGAGTTGGAGCGGTCCTGCAGGTTTCTGGGAGCTTGTTCCAAATATTTGGTGCATAAAATTAAGTTCTATCTACGTTATCATAACGTACTTATAAACGCATTATTATAACGCACTTTTCACTGGAACCAAGCTTAATTTTATTTTTTATACAACATGTGAATTATATTTAATTTTCTTTGTTTCATTATTGACTCATTTTAGTTCTATTATTATTATAACGTCCTTTAGTCTAGAGGTCAGTGTCAGAACTACAAAAAAAACAACACACATGCTCACAAAAGTGCTTCATTTTATTTTTATACACGTGAATTATATTTAATTTTCTTTGTTTCATTATTGACTAATTTTAGTTCTGTTATTATTATTATAAGGCACTTATTATAACACACTTTTCACAAGAACCAAGCAAAATTGTATTTTTCACTATTTTCTGACATTTTAGAAATGAGAAATCCTATCATAACAAATTAAACATCTTTGGGTTTTTGACAAAACAAGACATTTAAATAGATTAAATAGTGATGGGACATTTTTTTACCATTTTTCTAGCATTTTAAAGACCAAATGATTTATCAAGAATATAATTGGTAGATTTGTCAATAATGAAAATAATCATTAACTGCAGCCTTTTTGAAGCCAAATAATTGATTGATAGAAAGTGGAGAGAAATTGTATTTTTCACTATTTTCTGACATTTTAGAAATGAGAAAACTAACTGGCAAGTTTATCAATAATTAGGGATGCACCGATAACGGATTGTATATTGGGCTGACTCAAATACCTGGATCGGATATCGGTGACAATGGGGCCGATCTATTCAATTCAATTCTGTTTATATACTATATACATTTTATACTGGCATTTTAATCCCTGTTGAAGTTTTGACCAATTTGTTGCTACATTAAAAATGTTTACACTTCAATTGTAAATCCTGTTCATTTTGAAGATTTTTTTTACCAAGTTGTTGGTGTAAAACTTTTCAGTAAATGTATATCTATGTATTTATTTGTTAGGAAAGCAATGTTTAGGTCCAGCCTGTTGTTGCCTTACACATAAAAGACGGATCCAAGTCACTTCCACACAGTGAGGCATACAGCCCCTTAAATTGTATTGGATCGGTACTTGGTATCGGCCGATATCCAAAGCCCAGGTATCGCTATCAGTATCAAGACTGAAAAAGTTGGATCGGGCATCCCTAGTAACAACGAGTAGGCTAGAAAAGTTGTACATTAAAAATTATCCAAGTGATACATATATCAAAGAAAAAGTATTATTCATTTAATCCATGTCATACAATGCTTTTATATTCAGTAGAGCTGCAACAATTAATCGATTAATCAATTAGTTGTCAACTATTAAATTAATCTGCAACTATTTTGATAAAATTCATCGATTTGAGGTTGTTGTTGTTTTTTTAAGAAAGAAAAGTCGACATTTTCTGATTCCAGCTTCTTAAATGTGAATATTTTCTGTTTTCTTTACTCCTCTATGACAGTAAACTGAATATCTTTGAGTTGTGGACAAAAGAAAACATTTGAGGGCATCATCCTGGGCTTTGGGAAACAACATTTTTCACCATTTTATAGACAAAACAGCTAATTGATTAATCGAGAAAAAAATCTACAGATTAATCTACAATGAAAATAATCATTAGTTGGAGCCCTAATAACCAGTGAAATGAGCAATATTTGATCTGTCTGATGAGATGGCTAATTTAGCCCCCTTCATTAAAATATGTGTTTTGCTTATTGATACCTGGATGTTTGATTTTAACTGTGCAGAATGATGTATATGAAGAGTTTGACACTAGAAGGCTGTTTTCACATTATTCTGTTGAAGGAGGAAACATTTCTCTGTGCTCAACTTAAATCTGAGTTTAAGAGCATGACTTTGTAGCATGTCAACTAGTTTGGATGCTAATCATGGTTCTATATGTGTGATGTGGAAAGTATCCAAATGAGGAAATAAATCAGGTTTCATAAACAGGACAACAATGCAAGACATACAGCCCATATACTGTATCACTCTCTCCATCCTTCCTTCCAGGCCTCTCATTGTCTTAAATTCATCTAAATAAAGGGAACATTCTAGAAATGTACGCTAAGAACATGTTAGCCATTATTAGTTGTGTCAAGTCAATTGTTTAATACATCACGGCATGTTAAAAATGTAAAAATTACAGTATCAAGTATTTGATGTTCACTTGTCAAAGAGCCAATTTTCTTGGTTTAACTGAATTTAGGGCATCAAATGGCACACACATCATCATGTGTGCTCAGGAATACATTATACCATTATACTTTACAATAATATAGCAATATTGGTTTAATTTCACTTTGTATGTTGTCTTTGTGTATTAAAAAAATCTGCATTACAGAAGATGGCTTTGTGCCACCTTCTATTAACAGAATAAAAACCTGTGGCAACCTTGCAGCTCCTGTAAGATAAAGTGAAACAAACCAGAGGAATGAAAATAATTCTTACTGGAGAAATTTAAAGATTTCGTCAGGATCATAGCATGAATGATACTGCAGATAACACACAGGGCTTTTCAATGTTGAACAATTTAAGTGGTTCCCCAACTGTGGTTGCCTTTTCTTTCCTTGTGCACCCCCTGCTGTCAGAACTTGTTAAACCCCTGAATTTCACTGAAGCCTACCATTGTGGAGCAATCACATTTTCACAACATTTTGGTAGGAAATAAAGCCAATTATTAAAATAAAATAAAGACATCTCAGGATTAACTGTCATCCTGAGTATTAGCTTTTCTCTCCGCCTCCTTGAGATAGTCCTGGTCAGCATAGATAAGGAAGCCAGTGAAGGTGCTGTCTGTCCAGAAAGGGTCAAAGAAGAGTCCGTTCTGCTCCGAGTAGAAGATCTGCAGCCAGACCTGGTCTGACTCCTGCAGGTGGAGAACAGTAGACCCAGACGCCACATCATGGTTCCCTGTGTTTGCATCGAATGTCTTGATCTTGTACTGTCCATTGTGGACCAGCCCGATGGCCAGGTGCTTGTTTGCCAGAGTGATATCATATGTGAAGTAGTAGACCCCGGGGACAGCACAGACAAACTTCCCACTGGTGACGTTGTAGTGATCGCCCTCATTCAGCAGAATCCGGCTGAAGCGGATGGGCAGTCGCTCTTTAGGGTAGCTCTTTGTCACAGCCACAGAGAAGGCTGACCGGGCCGCACTGCCACAGTTACACCCTCCCGGCGCTCCTTGCTGGCCCACGTCACCCAGCTCTCCTTTCTGTCCTCGTTGTCCAGTTACCCCCGATGTTCCTCGCAGACCCCTCAGTCCTCGAGGTCCAGCCTTGCCGATGACCCCTTCACGCCCTTTAACCCCTGGCTTGCCTAGGTTCCCCGTCCTCCCTGGATTGCCTGACAAAATGATGACAGAATGCTTGTAATCTTACAGTTCAGCACAATAAGCACACATATTCAAAACAAAGCTCAGAAGAGCCTAGAAGAGCTCCCTAATCTGACTTTATACCTCACAGTTTATCATTGGCCCTGAAAGGCCTCTAATTATGTTCAGTCTATCAAGTTAACATGCATTAACCCTTTGTGTTGGTGACATTGGTTGTTCTTCCTTAATGTTGGGGTCCCAAAGAGATATATAGCTTACAGTATATCCTGCTGCAAGTCCAGTCAGTATATGGAAAAGTATATAGTAAATAAAATGACCATTAAGTATTGTTATTATTAATATTTGGTGTTGTATATGTTATATAGGCTATGCATTAAAGAATACATATTCTTTTTGTCAACCAAAAAGTCATTCACAGCCAAAGAAATGTAAGTTATCCTATACTGTGATGTTGCTAACACTTTACAATAAGGGTACAAATCAAATACTAGAAATGATTTCATGCATGAATTAATGCAGGACGTATCATGAATTCGCTCACTATTAACAAATCATTAAGTCATTATGACTTTATGTGATTTGTCACACTGGTTTCAACAACAACACAAACTTTTTCTTAAACAACTCATGTTCCACCCACTATGTTGTGAATCTGTCAAAAATACCTTTGGGTCTATAGAAATATGGAGCTATTTTTTAGGCTGAGCAATTGCATGGCCCTGAAATAAACTTTTATGTAAGAGGAATCCAGCTAGTTTTGTCGTTTATCAATTAATGTATGAAGAAATTGTGAATTAACTTTCCTTAACTGATGATATATTAAGTGTTAACTAATCATTTAATGGTGAGCGACACGAATTCATGATAAATCCTGCATTAATTCATTCATTAAATCAATGAGGCATGCACATAAGCATACTTAAGTATATGATTTGTACCCTTATTATAAAGTGTTAACGTGACGTTACTTATATTTGGGGTCGAACACTTGTTAATAGACGTCCTATTAACAAAGGATTCTAAAACTCCAATAACAGATATCCAAATAGACTTGATAGATATATAGATTTGAGATTTGGGGGAAGCAAAGCTATGAAAAAAGTATTGTAAACACCAATCATAGATATATAGAGCATAATGAAAATAAATTGTATTTAATCATGTTTTACAGCTGGTGTCTCTGAATGCCCAAACAGAAGTAATCTTTGTAGCGGACTTCATGTCATCCGTTATTAAAAAAAAGGGCTATGAAACTATGAAAAGTCAAAGTATCAACTATCAAGTTAAGACAATGTTGATAAGTATGTAGTTTGAGCTGTTAAAGAGGGCCCATGGTCTTTACAACCCGTTTACAAACAGAACATTACAATAGAAGAGGGTCAGTCAATAACTACCTCGACCTCCCTTTTCTCCCTTCTCTCCATCCTTCCCGTCCGGGCCATCCTTCCCTGGGGGCCCCATGGGGCCCATGGCCCCTGGTGATCCAGGGACTCCGGGGTTCCCGGCGGGCCCCGCTGGGCCTGGCAGACTGCAGACCAGCTGGGAGGAGTGGATGGTGAAGTTGCGACCTTTCTTGATCGAGGAATTTGTTGACTGGGAGACGACAGCCGACAGCAAACACAACATCACACACATCTGGAGCATGATGGTCACTGTGGAGCCACGAGAAGACGAGGGAAAGTCACTGTTTACAACAATAAATGTGTTTTAGTTTTTGAGTTAGTCGCAATCAGATGACATTATTACAAAAACATGACATCTGCCAAAAAGACATACATGCATACTATCTACAGCCAGTATCATATAAAAAAATCAGTTATTATCTTAATGGTGTAGTCAGTTTCATGCTATGACTCAGTGCTTAATGAGAAATATGATCATCAATTATAGAAAGAAAAGAATGACGCAGCCTGTTTTAGCAAAGGGAGTGGATCAGACGTCTCAAAAACACAGAAAGAACTCACCAGTTGAGAAATTATGACCCATGGGCATTTTTCAGCTCTGTCCAAGTCCTTTTTCCGCATGAGAGTGCACAAACTTCCCTACATGATTTTCCAATAATCGGGAGAGATAGCATTCTCCAAGAGAGGAGCAGCAGAGAAATGTGCAGCCGTACAGTGAATCACAGTCCATAACATCCGCCCTGTTTAGCAAGTAGGCCTACACTGCCAACAAATACTTTCACTGTGATGTCATTACAGTCAAGTCAGTGCAGCGAGTAGTGCACAGCTGAAGTGGTGACGCATCACTTGCTCACAAACTCAAACTGTGGGAAAATAGGATGTTATATAACAGACGGGATAAAATGTATAGAACAAAGCAACATTTTTGGTATATTATGATAAAGATACAACTTAGTGGATTTTAAATCTCCCAAAAAAGATGTTGAAGTGTCAACAAGGTTGTCTGTCTGCAGTATAGAAGTGTATTAAATGCACTGGGAAAATTACCAGATGTGTTTGTGTTTGTGATGCAGAGCCAAGAGCTGAGAGACCAATAAAATGTTCCAGCTGCTGGGTGAGGCAGATCTACTGTATTCACCTTTAACTGGAACCATGTGAAGAAACACGGAAATTACATAACTGGTTGTGTGTTTCAGGTTTCTGCGAGACACTATTAGCAACAACAAAAAATCAGTTCATAATAGACCTGCACACACTGTACTGTAGACTTGTGTTTAGCTTTAACTGTTTGAGAATGAAAATGAGTTGGAAGAATATTTAAATTGAGTGACAGAGGGAAAAAGTATTAAAAGCCAGTTAACATCTAGATTTGCATCCAATGCTATTTATGTAGCAATATAAATGAAAAAGCACAGAATGTACACATCGATCCACTGCAGCTAACAAGCTCTAATCGTTGCAAGTTATAGCAAGAGTTAAAATCTGTAAGAAAACTATTATTCAATGTCTTCTTTCAGCTACTTTTTCATAAAATACTTCCCTATCCATCATTAATGACCACTAAAGAGATGAGCAATATTCCATATGGCTAATTAAGCATTGACAATGATGTTAATTAATATGCTAAAATTTCAAACTTTAACTTTTTACACAAGACAAAGTATTCAGAAAAATATACTGCATATTTTATTATAAAAATGATGCATTAATCTCACTAAAAGTAGTTCCTCAAATTACTGGTGAGACTGAAATCTAAGAAAGCTGTAATTTTTACTTTTTTTCACATGGAACTGTTTAAGTACAAACAAAAGCATATATCATTATTGTGGTCTATCGACCTGCGGCTTCCAAAAATAAAAAGTGTTCAAAATGAAATTAACAAAACGCTGTACACAGTCTCAGTTACGTTCGTAGCCAAACAGAAGCCTCCTGCAGTAAGTTTACAAGATGAAAGTTGAGTTTTATGAGTCTGGGACATGTTTTTTTCACTGAGCGACAGCTCTGGAAAGAGTCCATGAGGAAAGATTACGGGAGTCACTGTCCCAGGAAGGAAGCCATGGGATCATCTTCCCGGTAGCGTTTCATGCGGAAGGCCTCCATCTCCTCCTCCGTTGGCGCCTTTACTTCCTGCAAGCTGGAGTACGGCCTCTTCCTCTCATCCACCAGCATTATTGCGTCAATGTGCTTCACCCGCTTGTCCTCTGCTTCTAGTGCCTGGGAGGGAGAAACAGGTCGGAGGTCAGTCACAGAGATATCAGCCAAACCAGAGATACAGGCAGATGAACACCAACACACAAAAATAACTTTACCTTTCTCAGCTTCTCCTTCTTCTTCTCTTCATCCTCTGAATCGCTGCCGTCAGAGCTGTGCTTCTTGTTCTTCTTGTTCTTCTTTTTCTTCTTCTTCTCTTTCATTATCTTATCTCGATGCATCTGGGGATTAAAAACATTGACACAATTAGATCTACATTTACACCGACAATGAAAAACACCCAAATGATCATTAACGGGGACTGTTACAATTTCAAAATCTCTTCAGCGTCACTTACTTCCAGCAGAGACTTGGGCATTTCTTCCTCCTGTGGCTCGGTCAGTCCCTCTTCAAACGGAACACAGTCTGTGTTGTTCTTGAGGTTATGAAGAGAACAAAAACAGAGTGTAAGTCACAAAAAACTGATGTGTGTATCAAGCAGAGCCTTTGAACACTTTCAGTGCATCTACTTACTATTCCAATTCCAGTCTCTCCTGTGCAGTAACTCTGTTTGACCATGGAGTGACAACACTTGTATCCCCAGAAGCCGTCCTTCCAGAAGGAGCCCCAAATACACTAAAGACAAGAGAGATTTTTTTAAAAATAGCAACTAATGTGACAAACTTTAGTAAGACGTTTTTCCACAGTGCCGTCCTTACAATGTGATTATTGATGAGCACGTCCTCCTCATACTTGGAGCGAACCACAGCCTTCTCGAGCCCCTTCAGCACAGCGCCGTGACGGGAGTACTCCACGTAGTCCTCCGTCTGGGCCAAGAGCAGCTCCCGCGGTGGTGCGTCCAAGTGCTCTTCACCTCCGTACTGATTGTCACACACAACAGCACAAACACCATTAGTGAAGTCTCCGGCCAGGATGAATACTTAAGCCCCTGTACACCCTGCTGCTCAGCTGTGTACCTTCTCTAGGATGCCGTCCCTCAGTTTCTCTTTAAAGTCCTCCTTCTTGACCTTGAAGGACCGGTGGAGCAGCTCCAGCTTGGTGGGGTCAGCCTGCAGATGCACCTCAGAGCCTCTCTCATAGGCCTCCCAGGCAAACACTGTCACAAGATAAAGCATTGACAGTTATTTACAAGGTACAGTAACCGTTTGAGAAGGAATGTAATTTGTGTGAAAGCAAAGAATTTTGGCTTCTCATCTCATATCTCCCACGTTATATCAAAACAGTAGACATGCTTTGGCTGGGAATTTATTCCCATTTAACATTTATAGTCTGGATTTTTGATATGCAAACAATGTGGGTACTTTGATAGTGAAATTGTTTAATTCAGCCATGTCTGTGACTACTCACTGAGGCAAGGGGACTTCCACAGCTACTGATTACAGGATTTAACTTTAAAAATGTAAAATAGTAACCAGTGGTTGGAGCAGGCTTCACCTTCTGTCAGAGATCACTGTAGCATTTAAATGTCTCCGATGTTCACTCAGTTACGGTATGTCACTGGATTTGTTTAATGTTCGTATCCGCTTTACTGTTCTGAGCAATATTTCCTTTCTTGATCTTGCTCAAATCAGTTCTGGTGGCCATGTGACTAAAGCACATAACAACTGTCTTGTCTTGACAGCACATAGACACTTGCAGCTGCTGTGTTTAAATGTCACATTGCTCAAGAACATTTTAATTCAAGCACAGGGGATTTGATGCAACCAGTGGGTCTGAGAAGTGATGCCAATGCTGAATCGCCTTAAACTTGCATTCTTTCTAATAGCCAGCAGGAGGCGGCGACTCTGGTTGCAAAAAGAAGTCTGATTGTACAGAAGTCTATGAGAAAATGAGCCTACTTCTCACTTGATTTATTACCTCAGTAAACATTGTAAACATGAGTTTATTGTCTCAATCGCTAGTTTCAAGTCTTCTTCAATACAGCATGATGTTCATTAGTAAATTATGGTCCCATTTAGAGTCAAATAGACCATAAAGCAGGGTATGCTTTAAGACGGGGCTACCTTGTGATTGACAGGTTGCTACCACGGTGTTGTCCGGGTCTGGGAGTTGTCCGTGTTTTCGTCTTACAACTTCAACCCTTTCACAGTGTGTTTTCAGTTCATCAAAGTTAATTGTAACATTTTGGTCAGCTAAAACTGTCTTATTCAGCGTTCGGTTGTACTTAGCTCAACCCTCTCGTGTTACTTTTGGTTGCAAAAAAACGGAAAAAAAGATGACGATTACCAAAATAACGAACTCAAGGATTCAAAACCATAGTACACAACCAATGGGTGACGTCACGGTGACTACGTCCACTTCTTATATACAGTCTATGGATGTAACCAACAGTGTTTTTAAATCACTGATGTCCTAATAATCCCAGTAGAGACTAAACTCTCATCACTGCAATAGTAAATATATACTTACAGAAACAAAAAGTCCTACTAACGCTTATTTGACAACATCAGGAAATTACAAAACTGAGAGCGGAGGTGGTGACTGGCTGTAGAGAGCTGGAAAATATCTTGGTGACTTACACTGTGTTTGAGCCATGGTGATGGTGGCACCACTATAACGAGCAAAGTTGTCTCCAGCATACCCCACCCTGTCAGACAAAACAGTTTAAAAATGATTTCAATGTGAGCCAATAAGGATTTTTGAGCTATCAGGAAATACAGTAACAACAACTTACTCGTCTGGGTTCATGCCAGTGTTGGAGTACGGGTTCTCTCTCATAGCTCGAGTCTTTGGATCGTAATATGCTGAATTTGGATCCAAATTCCTCAAGTACTGTGAGAAATGAGAAATTCAGATTATTGGGCATCTCTGACTTAGTAACAACTTACACTTACATAAACAGTGGATATTAAGAGGCAATCAAATATGGTCTAAATATCATCTCAGTTAGACGGCTAAGAGTAAAACAGCAGTTCAGCATGTGTTTCCAGATATGTCTCTTACTTTAGCCGTGTCTTCTCTGATACGCAGATTCCTAACAGTGATTCGTCTCTTGGAGTCAAAGTTCTGACCAGGCATGTCGATATCATCTGCATATTTATCTTCATCCTCATCCTCACTGTTGTGCTCCCGCTCCTGCAGAGAAATGATTCAAAGAATTAAAAGGTTAGTCTTCTAGACAAGCGACTGCCTTTCATCTCTTACATTAGACAACAATGCAATCCATTGTTATTACGATCTTGACCGAACACTTACAGTTTGGTCCAGTTTCCCTGATGCCAACTCATCCTGAAGCTTCTGTGCCTTCAGTGTCCTTTTGGCCTGAGAGGCAGAAAGAAATACAAAGTCTGATTCATGTGGTAAACGGGGTGTAGACAACATACTGTAGTTAAGACTTTTTTTCGTACTGGCAGAGATCATAAGGTGCCACCAAAGTTTGTTTTCCTTTCTCTCAACAAACCAAACAAACACTTACCAGATCTACTTTGGCGTACTCTTCCACTATGCGATGGTGATCCTCAGGGTTGTACCCGTTCCAGCGATCTCGCTTCCCATCGTAGTCCAAATCAAGCGATACTTGACTGTGTTCATCTGGAGCTATGCTGGTGCCTGTGAACCTCGCCCCAACTTTTCTGGGTCGCTGATGAGACAAAAGTGAAGGTCAGAGGTTATTACGTTTATTTATGACAGATATAACATTCTTTTAATAAACAGATTAGAAAAGAGTTCATCTCCACTGAAAGATTAGAGATTGCTTTATCCATTTTACCTCCAAGCAGTCCTTCTTCTTGTGTGTCATGGCACCACAGTTTTCACAAGCTCCCTTACGAAATTTAGTGGTGACAGAAGTCTGTTTGGTAAAAAAAAACAACTTTTAGCTTTAAAGTGCATTTGTAATGGCTACATGAAAGTAACTCATTGATTCACCCTCACCTCTTGCACTCCTCTCTTGTACCACTCTCCAATGGTAGAGAATTGTGCCTCAATTTCATCCTGTGGTCTCTGATGCTTTAGTGTGGGCCTTTTGGATGGGTCGATGTACCACGGCACCGATGAAATATACTGTGGGATGTGGGGGTTTATGTCCCTGGAAAAGAAAAGAAGCACTATATTAATATTACAACAGTAGCTTCATTGTAAATATGCCAAGAAAAGGATGTTAAATGTCTTCTGTGGCGTTGGAGGAACTAAAGTCTGAGAAAATAACCTGAATGATGATGTTAGGATTATCTCAGCTTCAGCTTGGAGACTACAAACTTGTGTTACACTAATACTTGTGCCTGTGATACAAACAAAACTGGGGTCTTGTGGACGTTCACACCAACTCAAGATGGCTGTATGATGGAAGAGTTGGTTGTGCGATGTTCAAAAACACTGTGCATTGAAAATATAGACGTTCAATTTGGGTTTCATTTCCTTGAATAATAGACTTTGGCTGGTGCGGCGTCCATGCTTGTTTCGTTTTAAAGCACTTCAGTGTAGAGCTGCAACGATTAATCGATTAGTTGTTGATTAGTTCCTCCGGTGTCCTCCGGTGCTCTTAACGGCATCTCCAAGATTTCACATACCGGAGGAAAACAGGCAGTAAGAGCTGATCTGAGGTCTGCTGTCCTGCTGCTGTCTATGAGAGCCGGCTGTCAATCACTCGCGAACTCCGACCAAACGGTCAAACTAGGGAGCGCTGATCAAATATGAATCAGTATAATGTTACGTTAATGCCTTTTTCTCATCTCAAATGTTTTCAGAATCATCTTGTAGTGCACGGTTTAGCTGTAAAATGAGAAAGTTTGTGACGCCGCTGCCATTGTGAAATCTGGTGAAGGAACGCCAAGTTCTGGTCACATGACCGGAGCACAGCTAATAGGAATGCTCTCTCAATGAAATGACCTGTGATTGGCCAAAGTCTCCCGTCACGGGCTAGATTTTCTAAAGCCTGAAAACAGAGCCATGAGGAGGTGCAGAAGTCTAGTTATCTCTCAGAACACTTGTATTACAATATGCTGAAAGGTTATTATGGAATTTTAGCCCAATGATGCCAAAAATATACTGCCTACTGCCACTTTAAGTTAGAATATCTCTGCCTCTGCTACACTGAAGTTGACCATTGTTTTTATATGGAAGTGCAATACTAAAATCAATCACTGAGTACACTTTTGAGAAATTGTATTAATTCCCTTGTCACTGCTAGTTAACTTTTTAAATATCTAGATATGAACAGGTTGTAAGCTCAACTGAGGACCCATCTCTCTCTGTGCAGACATTAACTTACTTCCCCTCCTCGTCCACCTCAGCTGGAGCGTTTCCCAGCTTCCTCTGCTCCTCCAGCTCCTTCTTCTTCCTCCAGTCCTCCCTGGTCATCTTCTTGGGCTCATCCAGGCCCACGATGCCCTCCGTGGGGACGGTAGCGCCGACGGTAGCCTCCTCGGCCATGGCTGAACCTGCCAACACCAATATTAAGCTTTCAGTACAGCAGTGTAGCATTAACACAGCGAAGTGTGAAGTATAAACATGTCATAAATGTACCTAACGTGGGCTAGCTAACGTTAACTGTTTACCAGCTGAGTGACTTGAAACGTGGGATAAAGTACTTTATCTCTTATAAAATGATGATATAGATAACTTCCTTACCTTGGTAGGATCCAACAGATAACAGAGCAGTTGATATTTATGTATTAAAACACGTATTTTTCTCTGTATTTGTCTCTTGTGTTTGAGCTCGTCCGTTTATGTTTTGACCAACACACGAACCGTCGCCATTTTACATCAACTACACTACGTCACGTCCTTTCTTCGTCTTCTTCTTCTTCTTTGGTGTTTATTGGCGGTTGGCAAACCATCTTATAGGTGCATTACTATACTGCCACCTACTGGACTGGAGTGTGGAGCAGGAGATTGTGCAGAAACAAAAAATAAATAAATATAAAATATCAATAACAATAAAATAAAAATGAATAATAATAATTATTATTATTATTATTAATAATAATAATAATAATAATAATAAAATTCTCTCCATTATTCCTGTTGCCCTTAAAGGGACTGTTTGTAACTTTTCAAGCGTATAAATGTACCTGGTCGGGATCCCATGCGCACTTGCGTGTGGCTGGAGTCACTGCTCCTCTGCCTGCTCGCCTTCACTCACACAGCGCGTGTTCTCGCTGTCTCGCTCCACCTCTAGACGTGAACGCGCGCTCACTACACACTGCAGAAGAGTTAGTTTAGCTCTGAGAATATCTAGTGAATGTACAG
>CAKALU010062509.1:38212-73105 GCA_916700995.1 Hozukius guyotensis | reverse complement strand
AAGGCAGAATGATAGGACGATCTTCTCCTCACGGTCTACAGGTACAGAGCAGGAGGGAGAGTAGGAGAGAAAGAGAGAGGAGTGCGGTGCGCGAATAGCAGACAAGATGAGTGACAGTCGGAAACGAAGCAGCATGTAAAGTTATGGTATTCAGGAAATTATAATGTTAAGTATAATCATATTGAATAATTTAAGTGATATGTGCACACATACTAATAATAGGTCAAAACAGCGCTAAATTTGGCTGAATTATGAAAGGCAGAAGTGCTAAAACAAAGAGCCGTTTGGGAGCCGAAAGAGCCGGCTCTTCTTGGTGAGCTGAGCCAAATGATCTGGCTCACTAAAAAGAGCCGGAATTCCCATCACTATCTAAGCTAACCTCTATGAGGAGGTAAAGCTAGTGGAAATGCACAAGGAGTACTTCCGACTACAGTTTTTCAGAATAAAAGCACTGTTGAAGCAGCACCAGCGCAGTCACACAAAGCAGCTCACTGAAAATTACCGGTTTATTTTGGTAGACTCACATCTGGCACATTTGTTTATATAAGGCTGGCGTTTATAGATTTGGAGGCTCACCGCTGTTTTTATCCACTGACTAGCCGGCTAACGGCTAACAACGGTAACGTTGCTACGCAGACATTTATTTCGCCAGCAGAAGACATGTCGTTCAGGTTCATATTCGTCTTGGACGTCGTCCTTCGACATTATTTGGTTGAATAAACACTGGTTTTGGTGTGGTCCTCACACACAGCAGTCAGTCTGCTACCGACGGTGTCAAAAACTACATGAGTTTACCGGTGATATCCGGAATCATCCTGTCTGATATTTCAAAATAAAAGCATACAAATCTGAACTGACATATTGATTCAGAATCACAAACAGGTTGTAGGTTTTCACAATTCACATACAAGGAATTTGCACTGGTATTTTGGTGACAATACACATAGTAAGAGGAAAACAAGTACTCTCTGCCAAGAATCCTTTATATAAAATAGAAATTCACAAAATATTTATGTGAAATATATTTGTTTTGAATGAAAAGATGATAAGATATGATATTCCTTTATTAGTCCCGCAGTGGGGAAATTAGCAGTGTACAGCATCAAAGGGGATAGTGCAAAAAACAAGATGAATCAGCTAACACAGTAAAAAAGAGCTAAACAAAGTGTAACAAAATATGAACCATTTAAATAGAAGAAAGTATAAAAATAGGAGCAGTATGTACAGTATTGACAATAAACAGACTATTAAGAAAATTAATGAACTTTAACACGGAAAACTGTGAAGTGTTTAAAATTTAGAGGACGGAATGTCCGAAATAGTGATCAGGAATGTTCACAGTATAAAGAATATAAAGAATATGTACAATAAAGATTTGGGTTAATGTAATGTCAAGCTATAAACTTGAGAGTGTTAGTGAGGGTCCCGGGCCTTGGTCATGAGGCCGGCTGCAGTCGGGAAGAAGACCCAAGAATAAAGATTCAATCAGGGCTGGATCTAGTCGGATCTACCTTTTTTGGTGCCGAAATCCGACTTTCGCCTATATGGGATTTCGCCGCTCTAGGGTTGGGGCTAGGATTCAACCCCCCAGAACCCTAACCACAACACACATCAGACACCACAATGGTTTTAAGGCAAAAATTATTATTATTTTTCTTTTATAAATAACTCTATTTATTATTATATAAATAATCAATTGGTCCCTGACATTGTTGGCTTAAAAAGCGTTTAGTTAGTTTCACTACAACGAGAGTTACAGGGGTGAAAAGTGTATTTCTTTATTCCTTTGTTTATTTGTTACCTCAGTGCAGAAAATGCACCCAAAGAAGGTGGTGCCCTATGGCGACCGCCAATATGGCCTATGCCTTAAGCTGACCCTGGATTCAATGCTTTATTTCAACATAGTTGATAAGAATTTGTTTTGGTGAGCTCATATAACAAAATCGCAGGGCATCACATCTACACTGATACATGAAACAAGTAGTAAGAACATAAAATGGCCATAGTCAACAATAAACCCATTATGCATAAGATGATAAATAAAGAAAGCAAGCGTTACCATGGGGATGCTATCAGCATCACAAACCAGCTATGATGTACAGAATACCATTGTACCATCGCAGTGGTTTGTGGACATGAGTAATGCACACTGGTCATTTTGGAGTTAAGAGACATGAATGACCCCTGGAACATGGCTGTCTTAGATCTACTTTTCAGTGTTTAATAAGAAAGGGATGACGTTAACAAATGGTTATTAGGGTGAGAGGAGTCTTGAATGCACCCTTAATTGTTTGTAGAATGTGCAAAATGTAAATGTGTGCATTGCAATTGAAAATCAGCAGTTAAATTCAGTAAAGCCCGTTTCCACTCTTAAATGGTTCAGGCCACATTTCTTCCAGTATACAGGGGATAATTGGAAATTTTTAGACAATGTCCGTCTCCTTTCCCACCATAATACACCAAGAGTGAATTGTAGACACGTGGCCATCCTCTCTGTTCTGAATGATTAGAAACACAATAATTGTTGACTGCAGACACAGATGAAAGCTAAGAAACATTTTTTAGGGTAAAAAAAAACATTTGGCATGCATATTTTCAAAATTAAAAGCCTCCAAAATGTATTAATATTAGGATATTGTGTGTCTCAGCAAATGACAAATTGCAGATCCTAACATGTTCATGCCGCTTGTATTTGAGTGTGAAAACATGAAGTATGAAAACAAACAACACACAGCTCATATACTGTATGTACGTGAGCAGGTATCATCATGGAAAAGGAGTCAGAGCAGGTCAGACACTCCCCTCAGTGTCATTAAACCACACTGAGAGCCCAGTTATTGATCTGCTCTTTATGCTATATATTTATTTAACCCTGCACAGGAAGCTCATAACTCACTATTTGAGCCCGACCCCTTAGATTGCACTCCAGGCCTGGTGGAAAAAGTACTTTTAGATCATAAATAATGAAAGAAAAAAGGGATGAAAACAACATGTTATATATTTTAATTATTATTCTGAACATTAAGCAATGCTGCGGCAAGCATTCTTCAAACTGACGCCTGTGGTGAACTTTTATTTTGTAACTAAAATGCTCTTCAACAGAGAAACAGGAAGCAGCATCGTGGAACTTCATGTAAAGCTTGATGACATTTCACCTCATTTGCCACTGCAGCATGAAAACAGGGATCAGATCAGAGAGAGCTGTCCCCACTGGGGAGGAACACACTTCTCATTGGCTGATGGGGTTCCTGTGATTGGGGAAAGAATAAAAAAAAAAAAGCTGTTCCAGAGTACATCTAACAGAAAGGATATATCACACAAGGACACATCAAATCCATAAAGAAATGAAATATTTTAGGCATATTCAAACCACAGATACACTGTGAGTTTATATGGGATTATAGCATCGATACAAAATGATGAAATTACCATAAAATACAGTGAGATGAATGTGAGGCCACCACATACCAACACTAACTTTTGAAATATTTATATTGTTTATATTTATTATTAACTAGGGCGATAGTGATTTTTCACGAAGGCAGCTTTAATGGAGCTTAAGCACCAGCATTAATATTGCAGACAGGTAAACACAGTCTCATACTGTACCTCCTCTTCAGGCTCGTAGCTACATTATACTGTTTTTAGGCCAAACAGTAGGCATTGAAACAACATTTAGACCATTGTAAAGGGAAATTAAGTTACAAAAAAATATATAATTTAACAGTTAAACCTGCAGTAGGCAGAATGTTTTTGGCATCATTGGGCAAAAATTCCATAAGAACCTTTCAGCATATTGTAATTCAAGCGTTGTGTGAGATAACTAGACTTCTCCACCTCCTCATGGCTCTGTTTTCAGGCTTTAGAAAATCTAGCCCGTGACGGGAGACTTTGACCAATCACAGGTCATTTCAGAGAGAGAGAGCGTTCCTTTTGGATGTTCATTCAACGGAGGCAGCTGTCAATCACTCATAAACTCCGCTAGGCAGCGCTGATCAAATATGAATCAATATTCTGTTACTGTAATGCAATTGTAACTGTAATCTTGTAGTGTACTGTTTAGCTGTAAAATGAGAACGTTTGCTCCGGCTGATGGGCGGTGCTTGGTATTTCCTCAACTGATCTCAACATGGCTGCCGTGTCACAAACTTTCTCATTTCACAGCTAAACCGTACTCTACAAGATGATTCTGAAAACATTTGAGGAGAGAAATAGGCATTACAGTGACAGAATATTGATTCATATTTAATCAGCGCTGCCTAGTTTGACCGTTCGATCGGAGACTGCGAGTGATTGACAGCTGCTCAGAGGTTCCAGCTCGGCTCTGATTGGTTGTTTTCCTCCAGTCTGTGAAATCTTGCAGATGCCGTTAGGAGCACCGGAGGACACAGAGGCACATGATTTTTTTTTCCGATTACCTGTCTCATGCACTACTGTCAGGATATAGTGACCGTTTTATAAAATAAAGTTTTTTTAAATCATATTTGTTCCAATTCTACCTACTGCTGCTTTAAATTTATCAAATTGACACTGAATCCAGTTAATTTGACCAATTATTAGTGATGAATCAAATGTTTCTCCCAAACATTATCACACTCAGACAACATGTTATTGTTACTGTAGTCATTCCACCTTAAAAGCAGTCATGATATTAAAGGGATAGTTTGGGTGTATTGAAGTGGGGTTGTATGTGGTACTTCTCCATAGTCAGTGTGTTACCTACAGTAGATGACGGTCGGCACGCCCCCAGTTTGGAGAAACAGACAGGAGTACTAGCACGGGAGCAAAGCAATGTACTGCTGTGGACGGGGGCAACAGCAAAACGGATTTTAGACACCTAAAAAAATTGATATCCGTTGAAGTGTGCTGGTACTACGCTACTTTAAGTGTGTCTGTTTCTCGATGCTGGGGGCATGTCGACCGTCATCTATCATAATCAGAAATAAAGCCAGAGTGAAGATAAATAACTCTTCAAATTTACGCTACATTTTAGTGGGAAAAACTGTCATGGCCATTTTCAAATGGGGTCCCTTGACCTCTGACCTCCAGATATGTGAATGTAAATGGGTTCTATGGGTACCCACGAGTCTCCCCTTTACAGACATGCCCGCTTTATGATAATCACATGCAGTTTGGGGGCAAGTCATAGTCAAGTCAGCACGCTGACACACTGACAGCTGTTGTTGCCTGTTGGGCTGCAGTTTGACATGTTATGATTTGAGCATATTTTTTTATGCTAAATGCAGTACCTGTGAGGGTTTCTGGATAATATTGTAATTGTTTTATGTTGTTAATTGATTTACAATAATAAATATATATATACACATTTACATAAAGCAGCATATTTGCCCACTCCCATGTTGATAAGAGTATTAAATACTCGACAAATCTCCCATTAAGGTACATTTTGAACTGATAAAAAATGTGATTAATTTGTGATTAACCGTGATTAAATATTTTAATTGATTTGACAGCCCAATAGTACATAATGCTACCAATATAAAAATAAGATTAAGAAACTAGAAATATATTAAATATGTACAAATATGTGCATCAAACACATAACACACAACACAATATATAACCACAGTGTAAATAATTAAATACAAAATGTAGAGAAGTGGGATCTATTAAGTGTGTTAAAAATAAATGCAAGAATAGTATAAATAAGAATTTAAATAAGTATATTTCTTGAAATGTACGGTATAAATACAGTATTAATGACAGCGTATTGCACAGTTGGATTATTGTACAATTTATTGTACTGTAAGTAATACACCTACTATGGATAAGTACCTCATACAACCACACTTCAAAACACCTACCCAACTATCCCTTTAAAGTCACAAATATAAATGAAAGGCTTTATCAGTGCTAACTTTAGTTTTTTCAATAATTAAGAACCTCTCAATCACACCTTTTCTCTGCGACTCCAGCAGACCACCCATAGGTGCTTCACTAGCAGTGCGTGAATGAGGACGTCCTGGGGCTGTTCAGTATTCCACTCAGACTCCTGTAATGGCCCATACATGGCAGGATGTGCTGAGCTCACTGCTTTCTCCTCTCCACTGAGAGAGCCATAACCCTCTCCAGACAGCTGGTTCGGTCCGGTTCATGCTGGGGACATGGCAGTCGGGGATGAAAAATGTTTCATTAGCATTTCCATCTAGATGGAGAGGGAACCTCTGTCTGCTGGAGTGGCTGCTGACCTTGACTGAGAGCCTGACCCTCTTAATGAACCAATCAGCAGGCATCTGCTTACGTCTGCCAGCGGCACGCCCGAGGCCTATATGAGCGCGTACGAGGGACACATTTAATATCAAACTAATTCAGAAATATTACATACGCCATATTTAATGCAGTGTTTGGTCTAAAGTGCTTTACAGTACACTGAGTGCAGACATTTGTTGTATGGATGTCCTCGGTGGGAGCAGAGCCTCAAACTGTGATGGTGAAAGTGATATTTCTCTGTGTTCCTCTCAGTGATAATGATGGAGGCGAACTTAAACCAGGAAAGGAGTGTGGCTTGAAGGAAAAAATCACCTCAAAAAACAAATTCAGACCATAGACTGTATATAAGAAATGGACGTAGCCACCGTGATGTACCCCATTGGTTTGTGGTCTACGATTTTGAAGCCTCAAGGTCGGCATTTTGGGCCGTTGCTAAGGGTGGGTCATTTTCTCATAGACTTCTTCAATACAATCTGACTTCTTTTTTCAACCAAAGGAGTCGCCCCCTGCTGGCTATTAGAAAGAATGCAAGTTTAAGGCACTTCAGCATTGGCTTCACTTTTCAGAACCAGATGATTCAGACATCATCAAGCTGACCCCATGTCAGTCAAAACTGGTAGAGGAAGGTAGAACCCCTAACACAAACTCCCAGTGTATTCAACATAACCTAGTAATCATACCAAAAATCCTAACTCAAGTTCCACTTATTGGCATTTTTCTAAGCGCATTTAGTATTTTTTCCAACCGCATCTCACCGTATATCCTTACCCAGTGGAGTTTGTGTAGTCGTCATAAGAATGGCTCAGATGTCTTCACATGATCAAAATGTGGAACTCTGGTCATGTGATAACGGTTGGTCGTACACGGTAACACGTCTCTGTTCAAAAAGAGGTCTGTGGCGTCCTCCACTGACTCCTAGTCAATGACCTTTGACCTCTTCCCAGTGGATGCTGTTTGGGTCTGGTGTTGACAAACAGCTGATGTCTGTTTGTGGGGTAAAAAAAAGAATCCCCCATATTCACACTGCAGGCCGACCTGTAAAGACTGACCATCTGTACTGATACTGCCGGTGTTGGTGTGTCCCATCCACCCTGGATGTCAAATGTAAATAGGAAAAACAAAAAATAACATGATTTAAGGTTCCCTAAAGGTCACTTAAGTTGGACGGATGCTTGTTGTCGTAGATATACTGTATATGTTGAAAAAAAAATCATAAAATGAGGTTTGAAGTGTTGGGAGGGAGCGTACAGCGTTTTACAAGCAGCAGGGTTGATGGATAAGGGATCCAGGCCTTTTTTGGGGGGAATATCGGTGTCTGGTTGCTTTGGCCTCACCAGATAAGGCCGAGTCAAGTGGCACGCAAGTCCTGGAACAATAACAAACAGTGGATTTATTGGTTCTGGCAGCTGCCGTGTTTACACACAGCACCCTCTTGCAGGAGCTGATAAAAGCCTGGACATCACCAGAGTTCCCCTCACGCACTCTGATGTGAGCAAATCATTTGTTTTTTGTCAGGTTCGGTAAACAGGCTGACAGGGTTGAACTAGTCTGTGCAACCTGATGCACACATGATAAAGTTCAGGGTGAGAGATAGCAGTTGGAGGCGTTCCACACTACGAGGGAGTTATAATGTTCAACACATGGATGTTTACTGTGCCCCGTCTACAGGTCCCTTATCGAAATGTTGCTCTCATGACCCTCGTGAACTCCTTTTTTATAACTTATTAAACTAACCGCATTCAAAATGAAAATACATCCTTACCAGTTAGTTAAGACAATGACATTTATTCCAAAGTAACATGAAAACAATATATCAATAACATAATCTAATATTGAATGGAAATCAGAGCTATTGCCATGAAGAAGTAACCCAGGCTGGGAGTCATTATTTGGGGCTGTGCTGCCACCTGCTGGTTGATCATAGGCTCTACCAAGAAATACACTGGAAAATACTGGAATAATTATAGGGTTCATTATGATCTATTCATAAATTGCTTGATTTAAAAAAGCTATTATAAATTGATTATTTCATGAATTTTAATTTAATTCATTTACATTTTAATTTAATTTATTTTCATTTTAATTTAATTTATTTTCATTTTAATTTAATTACAAAATTATCATTCAAATGATGCATTAATAAGCTCAATTTAAATAATAAAAACATTAAGATGATAATTAAATTTGTCTGTAAGGATGGTTTAAAAAACTAAAGTGGAATTGCAAATTACAAAAAGCTTTTAGATGTTGTATTTCAAAATCCCATTTACCAACGTGTCTGCCTATCATATTCCATTTTTACAATTGTCTTCAGATTTAACATTTACAGTTAATATTTCTTGATTGCTGTAATTAAAGATGTCTCTCTTTATGGGGAGATACTACAGGCAAAAACATTGTTTCTTCAGTGCTTTTATAACATGTCTTCTTTCATACTAGTGGAAAGAAAACATCCAAAAATACACATTTAGGTGTTTATTTTACTACTTTGTCTATTTGCGTCTGTAGATTTCTCCTAAATTCACCAAGAGTTAGCATTAGATAATGCCTCATATGCATATTTAAACATAACATTTCAGAAAAACTTACGTAATACAAAAAATAATTGTCTTAATGTGAGTACCCTACCCTTGGGTACTCTATTCACTTGTAGTGCAAAATGTATGGAATTTTACAATACATATCTTTCAATGCCATTTTCTCAAAATGAGCTTTTCCTCAGTCTCTGAGCCAGAAATCTCCACTTCAGTAACACAAACTCTCCAGTTTCATTCCTATCTATATTGTGAACGTTTGTACAGAGGGGTTTGTTCATATATCATTCACAGCCTTTTATATTTATACATCATTTTATTCCTAAAAATGTTTTTTTTTATGGCTGTTAACAGTATTTTCTGGTTTATGGAGTGATAAAAGAGATATCCATCATTTCCTCTGTAAAAACCTTTGATCCAATGTTCACATTTCTCTTCTGGAAATTTACAGCACATATTTAATAAGACTTTGCCTCATTTCCATATTTAAACATTTCAGAAAAACTTGTTATACAAAAAATAATTGTCTTAATGGCAGTATTCAACTAGGGGAAGTTTCACGGTGATATATATATATATATATATATATATATATATATTTTCATATTAACAATGGGTTAAATGACTGTGTGGAATGTTTGTCTCTAGTGACAGACGAACAGAGAATTATCACCTGACACTGCAGCTCCTCTCAGCTCTATGAAGCTTTAAAGGTCCCATATCGTGCTCATTTTCAGATTCATACTTGTATTTTGTGTTTCTACTGGAACATGTTTACATGCTGTAATGTTCAAAAACCCTTTATTTTCCTCATACTGTCAGCCTGAATATGCCTGTATTTTCCCTGTCTGAAACGCTCCGTTTTAGCGCATTTTGACAGAATTGCAACAGAATTGCAACAGAATTGCGTTGCTAGGCAACAGTTTGGGTCCATGTGTACTTCTTGTCAGCTGATGACATTCACATACACTGCAACAGGAATAAACTGGGACACATTTAGAATGTTTACGTTTAAAATTGTGTCAAGGGTCTAAATATTGTATATTTGTGACATCACAAATGGGCAGAAAGTCCTGACAGCTTGTTTCAAATGCTTCTGAATACGGGCTGTGTGTATTTCCCTGTGGATTGAGTGTTTCGATACTTTCACAGTATTTATATAGGAGTTAAGCCTGCCTTATAATAAAAACACATGAAAATCTCACTTTTTTATAATATGGGACCTTTAAGCATCTTTTAGCTCATTGTTTTGGTTTAATGACCAAACAACATCACTGTTTTGGTTCATTCGTCAGAAACATTACTTCAAGTGAATGAATGATAATATGTTATTGTTGTGTTTGCAGCTGGTTCCGCTGCCCCAAATCAAATAATGCAATTTGAATTTGTCTTCCTTATTTCAAATGCTATGAAGGAAGAAGATTGAACGGTATTCAGAGTATGTAGTGGGATTAGAAACACTGTTAAAATGAATTATAAATCAACTAGGGCTGTAAGAGTTAATGCGATAATAACACGTTCGTTTCAACGCCACTAATTTAACGCATTAATGCGACTTGCGATTTTTAACTAACCTCTTAAAAATCCAACGGTCCTCCATTGGGCCCGATTGGATCTTTCGGAGGTTGTAAGTAACGCTCCAAACTCTAAATTTTGGCGAGGAAAAACTGGCATGGCCGTTTTCAAAGGGATACCCTTGACCTCTGACCTCAAGATGTGTTGGGCTGCAGTTTGCCATGTTATGATTTGAGCATATTTTCTATCCTAAATGCAGTACCTGTGAAGGTTTCTGGACAATATTTGTCATTGTTTTGTGTTGTTAATTTACTTCCAATAATAAATATATACATACATTTGCATAAAGCAGCATATTTGCCCACTCCCATGTTGATAAGAGCATTAAATACTTGACAAATCTCCCTTTAAGGTACATTTTGATAAACAGATAAAAGATGTGTGATTAATTTGTGATTAATTGCGATTAACTATTTTATTTGCCCTAAAATCAACAGAACAAACAGCATAGCTGTATCAGAAAACAAGCGACAAAAGGAAAACACTTCACAGCAGAGGTGCTGCAGTATTAACAGTCCTCATCATGTGAAACAAAGTCATACCTACGGCATGCTGACGCTTTGACAAAAATCAACCTTTTCTTTTCTCGTCTGTCCTCGTCAGTTGATCTCAGAGGGGCCGGACCGTGAGGGTGAGGTCGCCCCCCCGCTGTGGGATGATGTAGCGCTCCTCCCTGAGCAGGCGCAGCAGCAGGTCCTGCATGTCCCGGGGCCAGTGGTAGATCCTGGTGCTCAGGAGCCAGGTGGGGACATGTCTCTGTGACACACACAGACAGACAGACAGACAGACAGCACCATGGGTCAGTGCTACAGCTAAAGGGGTATGTCCTAAAGTAAGATGTGAGCAGCTTATTCATTTTAACCAAGATACAACAATGATAACTGGCATCCAACAACTAGCCATAGCCTATAGCTACTATATGCCATCAATATGCCATGTTCTATTCAGGTGTCCCAGTAAGCCATGACAGTGTGACAGTGCGCCAGCATAGACCACAACAGGACCTTGTCACACGTCAAAATGTCAGCTGTGAAAAAAGGCCTATTTTAGCCTGTTGCCTTGGTTAGATTTTATTTGTCTCCACATATAAAAAGGGTACAAGTAGAGATTACATAAACAATAACAAATGTGATGGAGAGGTGCAAAAAACCCTCTGTGGGGCTCGATCAGGGCACTCTCCAGTGCATACTGTAATCAATTTTAAAAACGGAATAAATTATTAAAAAGGATGGTAAAGAGAGAGAGAAGAGAGAAATAAAAATAAACAGATAAGATTACACACACTAGCAAACATCCATATACATTCCAAAGACAAAGTTAAATGGAATTAAGATTCACATTATAATATCATCAGTAAAAACTCATTATTAGTAAGCAATTTACCGAGATAATCCATTAGGAAAACATTGGGGAGATAAAAACAAACCTTTAACGGCTTTCCTAAATTGTTCTGGTGCCAACTTTAAAACATGAGATGGCAGAGCGTTCCATATCACTGAACCTCGATACAGTATGTTCGACACATAGGAGGTCTGAGTTTTGAGTGATTTCGAATCAAATAATTGTGGAATTGTTGATTAAAGGAATACAGTTCATGGAAATATGAGGGAAGGGTCTTGTTCAAAGAGCTGGACACAAATAAAGCGATCTGAAGTTGGTTAACTTGATAAACACTGAGGATGCCGGACTGGAAAAACAAAGGTTGAGATGAATGATTAATGCTTGTTTCTGAAGAAGAAGAATAGGGATGAGTTTAGTGGGATGAGTACTCGCCCAGACTGAGTTACAGTAATACCAGTTACTGTACTGGTTAGTGGTGGCTGATTGGAAATCAGTTCACCCCAAATCACAAAAACATGTTTTTTCTCAGTTATCTCTTGTGGTCTTCATTCACTGAAGGGAGCTGAGTGAAGACTGTGGGATGTGGTTGAAAGCTGTGGGAGCTGACTCTTTAGTGTCCAGAATCTTGTTTTTTTCCTCTTTCTTTTTGTGATTTGGGTGAAGCGACCCTTCAGTGTGTTTGCTGTGTATTGCTGGTTCTTACCTTGGCTGCATTAGGAAACAACACAGGTATCAGTCTGAAGTTGCGGCAGCCTTGTTGGATGAACTCATTTTGGATCTGTACCAACAGGAACACATCAGAATCAATGCTTATACTGTAGGAGGTCCTCCATAAACTTACCGAAGCACGGCCGGCACCAGGACTTTTTCTCTCCCGGTGCTGAGGGCGAGCTTGACCAATATGTTTTATAAGGAAGTTCTCGTTTTTTTCCAATAAAGGCACATATGGCACACATCACATTTGATATAAATGTAGTTTACAACCAAAAGTACCAAAAGTACAAACACATGTTTTGCACTTAGTTTGCTTTGCATTTAGTTTGCAATTCTGCAAAACACTTCTTGCAAAACACTACACACCGTTTCTTACATTAGACACACACGTTCAAGAATGAAATTTCTTGCAATCATAAGGAAAACACTTCTATTTAAAATGCAAAACATACCTGAAATTGGCAAACTTTGCAAACATGGGGTACGTTCCAAATCGCATTATTTTTTTTGGTGTGTTCAAGCTGATTAGATCAGATGTCAGGAGTTCACAGACATGTTTTTTTTCCCTCTTAATTTTGTAAGGGTGCTCGAAACACGAAAACCAAATAAAAAAGGAGCATGGTCACTTCAGGGTCAAACTTCCCCCTTTGCCTTCATGATACAATAACAATCATATACACCACACCACCAAGATTTTCAGCTTTCCATCGGCGCATTTCTCTTTTTATTAACTGTACAATTGACAGATATATCGCTGGACAAAGTTCAGGATTGCCGTCACAGGTCGTATGAGAACCGTTTAGTTTGGGCAGGCACTTCAGGTTCATACGACAATGTCTTATTTTTTACAACGGCCTTCAAATCTGAGCAAGGGAGTTGATATTTGTCTGGTCTAACCTGTGACCATAAGCCTTGATTCTCCTGTCTCAATTGGCATGTGGGAGGAGGGCATACAATGACATCAGCTTGCCACCAGAGGGTGATATTTCACACAGTTGTCGACAGCTGTGCTGATAGCTGTGTGAGTTCTCACCTGGTTGTGGATGTACTTGGTGTGCAGGCCGTGCTCATCGTCTCCGTCTCCCTCCACGTCCTCCTTGTACTTGGGGCTGATGACCACGATGATGAGCACCGACTTCTGTAACATGACATCGATCTCACTGTCAGCTTCTGCAGAAGACTACATTACAAACTGGATTCATTCTCTGCTCAGACTCGATAGTTGGACTTACATTATTCAAGAAGCTGTCCATCCATTTGGTGATGCCCATTCTTCGGAGCGGATTATCAAAGATGTCAATCTGTCGGGAGACAGGCGGGAGTGTGAGTGTTTGTATGGAGAGTCACTGAGAATCAAAGGTGATGGAGACTCGACACGACTTACTGCTGGTTTGAACCCCTGATCGGTCAGAAATTTGGTGAAAGGAATGATTTCTCTGGCTGTGTCCAGTGAATATGTGATGAAAACGTTCCCTGTCAACAAAAAGTCAGTGAAACATCCTCATCTGTATCTATTACATTCTTTAAGATCAGGAAAAGAACGTTGCCTGCACATCCTTACCAAAAAGGAGTTTATTCAAGTGTGCTATTATTAGAATACTTCTTTCAAACTTAAAATAAGAGTGCATACTTTGTATGTACTTATCAGAGATATACTTAACAAAAGTATACTTAAGTATACTTGGCTCATACTGACAAGTATACAGACAAGTGTAAGTATACTTGGCTTATACTGACAAGTATACACAGAAAAGTCTAAGTATACTTGGCTTATACTGACAAGTATACAGAAAAGTCTAAGTATACTTGGCTTATACTGACAAGTATACACAGAAAAGTCTAGTATACTTGGCTTGTACTGACACGTATACAGAAAAGTCTAAGTATACTTGGCTTATACTGACAAGTATACAGAAAAGTCTAAGTATACTTGGCTTATACTGACAAGTATACAGAAAAGTCTAAGTATACTTGGCTTGTACTGACAAGTATACAGAAAGGTCTAACTGTATTTTGGCTTATACTGACACGTATACAAAAAAAAGTCTAAGTATACTTGGCTCATACTGACAAGTATACAGAAAAGTCTAAGTATACTGTACTTGGCTTGTACTGACAAGTATACAGAAAAGTCTTAGTATACTTGGCTTATACTGACAAGTATACACAAAAAAGTCTAAGTATACTTGGCTCATACTGACAAGTATACAGAAAAGTATACTTGGCTTATAGGCCTACTTGTACTTCATCTTTTGATCGAGATATACTTAAGAAAAGTATAATTAAGTATTCTTGCCTTACCGGCCTACAGAAATGTACAGTATACTTGGCTTGTAGCTGTGCATACTTTCATGTAGAGACATGGATGTGACTTACTATACTCCTCAGATAGGCTGATGGTCCTCCTGATCTCCCTTGTGGCTGGTCCTGGACCAGCCTGGAAGGAGTGATCCACGCTGACCTCATGCATCACATCTCTAGGAGGGGCCACACAGTGAGGCACAGATCCATGGGGAGCATCTTTAAGTTGCAGCCTATTATGGGGGGGATTCCTGTGAAGGGGGAAATAATCAGAAACAAGCTGAGGATCCATGCGTGCCATCTGTGAAGAATTATATGAATCAGCGTTGAAAATATCAGATCACAATGACACACAGGACAGGAATCGTTCTCATACCACGACTGTTGGTGGCGTTGAGGCTCCTCGCATGGATCCGCTGGGTAATCACGCTTATAAGGATAATAGTTATTATGGTGACGGGGCAGATTTGCTGGAGGGCAGCACGCACACTGTCTGAGACGACTCCCCTGCATTATATTGGGGCCTGCTGAGAGATATGGAGGAGTAGAAAAAAAAAATCAGCAGTAATGAGGTCATGCAGACTCAACAGAAACACAATGAGCAGCAGCCAGATGATACCTAACAGGGTTGGGGAGGCAACTTTTAAACTAAATCCATCACAGATGTAGTGATGACTGGATCTGTGCATGGCAGCATCATTTGTCCTACTTTTGGAACACAGTGATCTGAATAGCAGATTTAGGTTCCTGAAGGCCGTTATTATTCAATAATATTCAGTATCTGTAAAACATATGATTATATCCCAAAATGACTAATTCTAACCTACTACTAATGACACTAGCTATTATTTAAGGGGGTCATCCGTATGTTACTAGCGTCCTCATTGTGAGAGAGTAGTAAGGTCCGTCTTCACAGTTCAAATTGCAAAAGAACGAAGGGAAATGGACGTTTCAAATGCAGTTTGAATGGTAAAAATCCATTCAGTTTCCGTGGAGGTATCCATGTTAAAGTCAAGAAAAGTGTCTGTCCACAAATTTCAGGTTGTAGATTTCAAGAAGCTTAACATCAGTAGGTTGTAAGCTGTAGGTGGGTGAATTCTACATGTTGACCCAAGGGAAAAAAACATTGTTGAGAACATAAAACCATTTGAAAGATCTCCTTAACGTGTCATATTAAAAGGGCCTTTCACTATTCTAAAACTCGTCTGGTCTCCCCTTTTTGTTGCAACCTTTGAGCTGGGTTGTAACAAATGGGGGCTCGTCCGGGATGCAGCGCGGAGAAACCAAACACTGGCTCTAGAGAGAGCCTTTCACGTTTTTACGTTACCTGAAGGCCACCGTAGTTCTACGACACACTTGCGAAACTGCGGTAACATGAGCTGCAGAGTGCTAAACCGTGGTACCGCCAGCCGCCGTCTGACTTCCGTTGCTCCTAAAGTAGCATCACCACGGTTTTAAACTCGGCTGCTTACGTTACCGCAATCGGAAAGGGAGGAGTGAGCGGAGGGGTACTCAGTTGGTTGCAATCTGCAACCACGAGATGCTGCCAAATCCTACACACTGTCCCTTTAAGAGAATATTGAACTGGGGAACATAGGACCCTGGAGACATAGATATGCTCCCTACATAAGTGCCATGGGACACTCAAAGTCTCCATTGAAACCCACACAAATGAAATTATTTTAGGGGTGAAGAGCTCATTAAGACAGTGTGACCCACCTATTCAACAACAAGCAAAACTTGATATGTAGATTAGTAAATAATACAGCAGAGTCTGATCGCAGCCACGTAGATCATTGGTTTAAACAGGAACACCCAGTAGCTAACAACTTCTTTTTCTCAAATTCTTAAATCACTTCAACAGTAGTTGCGACTTTGATGAAGCAAGTAAACTATAGCTAACTTATTGCTTAGTGTCACATCAACATAGCGTTATTTGTACCAATTCGATCTTAACAAAGCTAGTTTTTTTTTTTTGCTACATAGAATGATTTTAATCTGAAGCTGATTTTGATACTGGAGACAAATCACATGTATGGCTGAACTTTTTGCCGAAGGCAAGGTGGCCAAATAGAAATTCACAATATGTGAATGCTCGAACTGCCACCATGAACATCCACATGTCCTCACATAGTCTACACAAGATAACTATTGAATGAGTCATCTTTGTTTACTGTTGTCTGCTGTCATTTTTGTACGTCTTTACCAGAGACTGTATATAATATTGTGTATTATACACAATTCTAATGACAATGCAACACTGACACTAACCGGGCATACGTGCTGCAGGGTATTGCGATGGGCCATAGTGGGTTTCGGACTTGAGTGAGAGGGGGGGTTCCAAGTGTTCTGCCTCCTCCACAGAGTGTTCCTGGGGCCAATCCGAAGGGCCCGCGAAGCCTCTACTGTGGTTATCCATGAGGTCCCGTTCATACTGCTCTCTGAAACCATGAGGCCAAACACCTGCAGGGTGGAGGGGTTTCATGAGTCCCGAGTGCATAGCGGGCATGAGACGAGGTTCGGGGGCAGGATGACAGGCCGCTCTGGGTTCACGCTGATGCTGGGTGCTCTCGGGGAGGCTCCACTGGTCCACATTGTTCGCCGCCCCCCTCGCTGGCTCGTAGCTGTGCTCCTGCGGCGTTCTGCTGGTCTCTGTATGTCCACTGCACTGTTTGCAAGAGGGAGGCCAGGCCAAGTCCAGACTGGAGGACGTCATGCTCTCATCTACCTCGACGGGAACACTCCGATGAGGGCACGGTCCTGACAACAAGAGCAACAACAGGAAAACAGGTTTGAACAGTGCACTTCGCTCAGACATTTTTGAAAAGGTTAGATGTATGACTGCTGAAAGTCTGATACCTTTAAAAGAGTCCATTTTGTCTCTGAGAAAAGGTGTCTGTTGCCTCTGGTGAAGTGAAAATGAAAACAACGTTACAGGAATGTAATAGAGCACGACAACTTAAAGAGACACAGACAGTACCTTACACAGACACACCTTACACGCCTTACAAGTGTAGTTTCAACTGAGAGATTCAAAGTCCACTTTTAAAGTCTCTACCAAGAAGTAACAACTAGCGCATAGAACAGTATTAGAATGAACACGATCAAGTATAAACTGTCAGGAGGAGCATTTTACAATAGGTGTGTAACACTACATGTGCCTTTAGAGGCAACACGGTCGCTGCAAACTAGTACAAAGGTCAAAATCACGGATCTAAAGGTATGCCAGGTATGCCTTCTTAAATGACTAATAAAAACTATCTCAAAAGTTTCCAGTGTTTTTCCCGTATGAATTTACATAAAGCAGAACTCCACCGTACTCCCACACCTACCTCTTTTCTCAGATCTGCTAATTCCTCAGCCACAGCACAAACCTGTTCTGAGGCAAACAGGAAATATTCCCAATATGTAAAGCAGGGAAGCCTCGTGACCCATTTATGCAAATAAGGCAGGAGACACTGAGACTTGCAACTGCCTGGTTGTTTCTTCAGTAAAGCAGGTATTCTGTGTCCTGTCAGGGTTAATCGGAATGTTGAAAGGTGGCAAGTCTCATTTTCATCCAACAGTTGGAAAAGACGACATGTAAGTCCTCAAGCAACACTTTAAAATCAGTCCAAAAAGTACACAATTGACTTGACATGTACATAAATAGCAGCACTGCTCATATTGTATTCAAATTTTATTTGGAACAAATCATTATACTATTGAATGTCATGTGTCAGTTTTGAATGAGCAATCATTTTCAAGGCTATAAAGCAGATCCAGTTGCATGATCTGGATGACTCAGAAACTACAATTACATACAAGAGAATAACTTGTCATGGTCACTTGATCACATCCATTGTTACAGTAGTTTATCCACATTCATTAGTTTATTCCAGCAGTTCTGTGAGGTTGTAGTTAGCGTTCTATGCTAACATTATAATGCTAACTTATGGTGCCTTCAAATGAAACTCTTGAGCTCGTGTTTACAACATGGGAAGTTGTGTACACCTGGCGTTCAAGTGGTTCAGTCGTGAGAACGCCGCTGCTAAGCAACGGCAATATTAACGTTACTGTCGGCGTCTAGAAGCCACAGAGGCTAACAATTTAGCAAGCTAGCAAGTGGGTAACATAATGCAGGAAATGCAAAGACATAATGAGGAAAAAAGACAAAGAGGAAAAAGACATAAAGAGGAAAAAGATGAGGCCGTTAGGAATATCGACAATTTCCTCAGACATATTATAAAATTATGAAGAAAAACAATATACAATTAAAATTACATTATAGTGTGGGCGTTAGGCTCACGGGACAATGCCGTGGGTATGGACACCGTTATCAGGTAGCCTAACCACCATATGAGCGCAGTGAAGAGTGGCGACAATTAGTTAGTCAGTGGGGTACACACAGGGACTCACATGCACTAAAAGGCACGCGCAGCCGGACCGGCTATGTAAACAAAGCACAGACAGAGACTTCATGCTCTGCTCAGGACACCATGAGGTCTCTTCCACCATACCTTTATATAGTAAATAGTTGTTTGCTGCTATATTAATGCTCTGGATATTGAATTTAGTACCTTTAAGTGTTGTATATCGTCTGGGAACCATGAATACAACCAGGACTAAAAGCAGCAGGATTGAGGTGTACAGCGTGTGTGGTGGAAAAGTGAGCAGCAACAGACCAGCAAGGATTTTTCCAGAGCTCAGGTTTTTACTTGTGACTCTAGACAAGTTACAAAAATCACACAACTCTCACCAGTGGTTAGCAGGCAGATGGACAACAAAACTGGGTAACATGTGTATCAGATTCCGGGATTGAGGTGACACTCAACCTGATTCCCCCTCTCTCACACACACACCACTGCTGTTCCCACCTGGCCTGTGGTCCATACCAACAATGAAAGGCACATACCCACTCCCACCATCAATTTAATTTAATGTACAATATATCCTTAATATTTACATATACAACCTACAAATGAATATTACATCATACAGATTACATAATATGCATGATAAATGGAATGAATATCAAACGAAAGCCACCTTAACAAACAAACTCCTCTACCTTACTCCCCCCTCTCTTCTCTGGCACTTGGTGCAGCCCAACAGGCTAATTGAAATCAGCTGTGGCTAAAGTTTCAGGTGTGCTCCCTGAAAACGCTCCCCTGGAAGTAGGCCTCAAAGAGAGAGTTCCTAGAGGAGTTCCTCAAAATAAAAGCACAACATAATAACCTGAACTTCCTGTATTAGTCCGTTTTCTTGACAGTCAATTCACATGTGTGTGTCTTTTTCCATCTTAGTGAGGAGGATCGTTTGCAGCTCCCTCAAAGATTTGTTGAGATATTTCAGTGTGGACCAAAGTGGAGGACTGACCAACATTACCATCCTTATAGCCACGCAGCTAGGTGGCTAAAAACCAAAACACAAAAACAAAGATTAAAGGATAATAACAAAATATTTTTAACTCAAGGTCCACTTACTAGCGTGTTCACGGCTTATGTGGGGATGGCTTGGTTGCTATCACGTGACCTCCGTTGAGGACTATGAAATGTGGTTGAAAGCCCTGAAAAAAGCTAGTAAGTGGGCCTTTAGTTAAGGTTACTTTGTCAAACTACAATTTCGAAGGTCAAGAATGAACGTTCATGCTTAAAGGAGAACTATTTTGAAAGTCTGATCTTTGTCCATTCTTCCAGGTCCTTTATACTCTGTCAGTTTGAGATTGGTCAGCACCACAGTCACGGGTTCGCTGGGCGGCGAGGCCTTATGATCTACCACAGAGAAGACCTTCATGGTGGTGTGGGTGAGGACGGAGCCCAGCTCACGTGCCTTCGCCTTACAAGTAGCAACCTGGACCAGCTCCCGCCGGAAGCGTCGGCTGACCATGCAGTAGAGCAGGAAGTTGGTGGTGGAGTTGAGGTTCTGCAGCATGTTGGCCAGGTCTCCGGCCACATTGATCGGGATCCTGTAGTCGTTCCTGTTGAAGTTCTCGTTGTTGTACTGGGTCCTCAGGATGCAGTATGTGACAAAGCGGGGCAGGCTGAGTACGACGAAGGTCACGGAGACGGTGCCCAGCAGCAGGATGGTCCTCCTCAACATGCCCCTGGTGCTCCTCCCGTGCATGACGCGACGCTCTTCCTTGGTGAAGAGGTTGCTGGCGCGGCACAGATGGTACCCGATGAGGTAGTTGAAGATGATGACCAACACGATGGGGATTCCCCCTGAGAGGAAGGTCGTTATCCACACTATAACAGTAGAGTAGGCCTTATTGCGGTAACGACACCTGGGCAGCGTCACGTTCTCCCCGTTCACGGTAATGTTGGCAGGTGTGACAATGTTGATCCAGCCCAGCGGCACGGAGACAACGTGAGACAACAGGACGATGGCCACGCAGGTCAGTTTAGTGACGCGGGCCTGGGAGAAGTGCTGCTTGGCCGCCGTGCTGCGGAGAACGAGGTAGCGCTCGATGGTGAACACCACCACGATCCAGGAGGAGCTGTAGAGCGATCCGTACTGCAGGAATCCCAGGATGCCACACCAGGGATTGGAGTGCCAGAAGGGCTGCAGTAGCCAGAAGGTGAGAGTCAGGTCTAAAAGGATCACCCACACCAGGTAGAAGGTGTCCACGATGGCCAGACAGCTCAGGTAAATGATGGCCGTGTCGGACATCCCACATTTACGGAAGCAGATCATGTAGAACGTGAAGAGGTTGGCTGGAAGACGGGAACACAAAAGCTCAGATGGATACATTTGCCTGTCTGGTCATCCTTTAAGGTATTACCAATGATTTTATAAATTCATTCATTGACAGCAACAAAAGAAGATGAAAACATCTGACATAGTATCACTTCATAAAGTTGTTATAGCAGATTTCTTATCAGCAAACAATAACTTATTTTAAAAGTCTTATTGCTAACATTTTTATGGAGACGAATATCTAAAAAAAAAAATACATCTACAGAGCCTTTAGAAAGGTGCCGAATAAAAAAATGTCTTTTCCTGAAAAAATTATTATGATTGTGAATTAATCATTTTAAAGATTTTGGCGGGTTCAAATTTTGAATCTCTGGGTCGTCAGTTAGGGTGAAAACCCCCCGGATAAATGGCCGAGATTGACGGTAAATGTCTGGCAACGATTTGTTGTGAAGTAAATGCAATGGAACGGGGAGGGGAGAATGCGACATCTAGTGGCTGGATGTTATCAGTGTTATCAATAGCACCTTTAACATCCAGCACAAGGCAACATTAGCATTCATTTGTGATGGGGACTTCGCCTCTCTATTGCTGATTACTGCCTGCAAGGACAAAGTGAGCTGAAAGTGATTGATTAACAATAATAATGTCATTATTAGTGACCTATGAACTCATAAACTGATAAAACCGATGCAAGCACGTACAGCTAAAGACCGAACAGGATGACGAGATACAAACCTGGTATCCCCATGACGCAGAGGAGAGGGTAGTAGATCTTCTGAACAGTGACGAAGACGGTGCCGAAGACGGTGACGCCGGCTCCCTCCATGGTTCATTCACCCAGGCCAGGCGATGGATCACAAGCTAATACCTGCAATAAAGCCATTAGAGAGATAGAGGAGGAGGACAGGAGACAAATAATGGTGAGGGGGCTACGTTGCAGATTAGAGCTTTTTACTCTTTAGAGCGTTCAAGCTTTTATTATATTTAACTACTTGGAGATATTTAGGTGAAATTGGCATGATTTAAAAACTAAACTAAAACTAAAGTTTTATGAACTGTTGCACTTTAAAATGTGAAATCAGGGAGAAAATTAAATATACTAAACCAAACATTAATTAATTAAGCTTATTTCATTTACTTTTGGTTGTAAATATTAGTATTTTGCCTATTTATTTGCATCACTTTCAGGATTTTTTTTTTGTTCAAATATGTTTGAACTTGTTACAGTAAGAAAAAGAACTTGATTCAGCTCCAAAGTTAAACTGAACTTTCAGCTGATGAAAGTTGATCTGTCTGCTGTCAGCGGAGGTTGCTGGAAAATGTTTTTTTTCAATCTCTAACTGCGTGGAAAATATCTGCCATGTTATATAATAACAGTACAGTGATCCACTGTTATCTAGATCCCTATAGCTCTCTGTCTCTGTCCTATCACAGTGCATTATCAATAATCTGGACTGATACGGGTCAATTATCTCCATCTGAGTGAAAACAGCAGTGGTCAATATTACAATGGATAAAATCAGACATACCTGGTGTCTATAGCTCCTCCGTGCCGTGTTCTATATAGCTATGAAGGTGTCTTCCTCCACAGAGGTGCATACCAGCTGGTTAGGTCTCCACAAGGACAAGACTGTCGTTGATATGAGGAGGGACGGATGAGACAGCTCCAGCAGCTGCTCCTATAAAGCTTCAGGAGGAGGGAGTCCCATCACCACCACCTGACCTACAGCTGGTCTGAAGGCTCAGTTCTTCCTATGTGAGATACTCAAGGATGGAAATAAACTGATCGCACAAAATGAAACTAAATTATGAATTAAAGCAAGTCTTTCTGAGCTATATTTCTACGAATAGAAGTTGTAGTAATAAATCATTACTATATCCGTGTCCCAAAGTTCATGCACTCATCAGTTTGAATAGTGCTTCTAGCAAGCTAGACGTCACCTTATTGACCTTAAAATCAATTCTTTCCTAAGGACGCATGTTTGCGTGTCTGTTTCCACTGGACAGCTGCGACTAAAGACAAAGTTACAGGAATGAAAGAAAGATTTCTAGAGGAATAAAAACACTGAAAGGTTTGTGTTACAAAAGGACAAATAAATGGTCCATAAGCTAAAATTCTCAATTGACAAATCCAAATTTTCCAGTTGTTGGGATGGGTGGCTGTACTTTGACTGAATCTCTGCCCATGCAAGGAAACATTGATGCTACAGCAGAGTGTGGATGACTACTAATCTACTATACTGACAGGTCAAAGAAGGCAACTGTCCCTGACCCCCAAGGGCCCCAAAAGTCCCAGGTTCACTGCATGTCAGTGGGTTTTGGTATTTTTTTATTTATTTATCTAAATTGCCAATTCATCATGGAATTTAAGGTGGATCTGGCATTATTAATGTAGCTAATTTTGTGCTCCTGGTGTCAAAATATAGGGACTAAAAATACGTGAGACCATAAAGTACATACACTACTAACTGTTTGTACTTACGAAAAGTAAGGCAATGAATTCTTACGTAACCCAAGTATTTATGAGCCAGGACGTACAGGGCTCTCAGGAAGTCAGGTGACGTAATATAAAGAGCGGCAAAAATTCAGCGTAAGGAGGAAGTCTGGGTGGATGGATGGGTCAAACAAACACAGGACTTTCACCCAGGAGACTGTTTGTGTCCCGTGTGAAACCAAGCAAACGTTGCATTGTTTTTTGTTACGTAACTTACGTCATTGTACTTAACTAATGCCATGTATGTAAATTATGTAAAAAAACATAGTTATTTTACGTAACAAACATACTTATTTGAACCCAAACCACAATCTTTTCCTAAACCTAACCAAGTAGTTTTGTTGCCTAAACGCAGGTCCTGGTCGCTGGACATTCGTAGGAGAAGGCAAGAAAAATGTAAAATAACTTTTCGTAAGATATCATACCAACCGAGGATACATACATTGCACTATGTAAGATGGGTGGTGGAGGTGGAGAGGGGTCAATAGTGGCCTAGTGGCAACATTTTAGCGTTCCCCTAGCCAGTTAATGGTACCAACAAAATGCCTATTTTCAAAAATCCATTTGTTGAAGTGTATCAGACTTCGGCTAATGTCAGGCTAACAAAGCACACGTGGGTAAATATCCAGATGTTAGCGATGCTGCAGAGGGGACCTTGGTAGATGAAGAAATGAATAAATAGTCAAAATGATGTGGATATAACCTAAAATATTAGTTTCAGGTATTCATGTGGACAGTCAAATTAACAAGACTCCACAGCCACGTTAGCGGTGCTGTGATCCCGTAGTGAGCCACAGCTGTGCTTTGAGCTAAATGCAAACGTTGGCATGCTAACATGCTCATGATGACAAATGCTAACATTTTAATGTTTAGCATGTGTAATGTAATCTTCATCTTCGTTTAGCATGTTAGCATGCTAACACATGCAAATTAGCACTAAACAGAAAGTATAACTGAGGCTGATGAGAGGGTTCAGCCGGTGTTTGGTCATAAACCAGAGTAACGTTACTGGACAAATTAAATTGACATACACATAATTAAAGGTTGGTAATCTTGAGACACTAGCAAGAATAGGCTATAGATTTTAAAAATAATTCAACCGAAAAACCCAGCCCAGTGTTGCCAACTCCTTAGCTACTAAGCTAGCTACTTTTCCAATGAAAGTGGCTAACAGCACTAGCTCCAAAAGTGCCTAAATCTAGAGAGAAAGTAACCAAGTCGGCAACACTGACAGTCGCTTCAAAGCCACTCCCCCAAAATGATCATACTAAACTTAAACAATGAACATGGCATGTTAGTACTCTCAGCTGTCAAGCTAGCAGCTTTTAGAAGACTCTGGTGACGTGCAATGAGTGCACAGGCAGAGTGAGGGCAGGGTGCACAGGCGGAGTTCAGAGGGCAGGGTGCACAGGCGGAGTGCAGCGCATAGACTTTTTTTTTTTGTCAGAACATTTGATTTATTGATTTGCTGTCGGGATGTAATGAGAATTTCAACAAATATAACAAAAAATGTATTTGAACGGCACTACCAACCCTACCTTTAATCTGAAGGAGGGAAACATGAACGTCTGAACTAAATTTCAAGTTAAGCCATCGAACAGTTGCTGGATCATTTCACTCAAACTCACAAACGTCCACTTCTTCACGGCACTAGATGAAGTCTCAGGTTTCATCCTTTGTGCACCATTAATATCTGTATCAAATTGTGGCAATCCATCCAATAGTTGTTATTTTCAGTCTGAAGTGATGGACTGACCGACATTGTCATCCCTAGACCTATGCTGCTAGCATGGCCGAAAATGACCAAAATTGTGTAAATAGACAGTAAAATACCAATTTCAGGTCGTCACATGGAATATGAAGTTAAAAAAAAATAAGCAATATTAAAAACGCATCAACACATATTTGCCTTTACGTGTGTTTATCAGGGTATAAAAAAAGTAGAATTGACAGGACGTCATGAAATAAATGTGGTAAAACTAGTAGCTCGTGTGCTTCTGCAGAGCAACAATAGATTAGCTCAGAATCCATCCAGCAACTATAACAGAAAGGCCTACAGGAGATCAGGTTACAGGGCCTTAAGAAATATTCCTGTCCAGACATCCAGTTTGACATTAAAGTGCTTGGAAAGAAGAAGAAGAAGAAGAAGATACAAGCTGAGGACGGAGTCAACAGCAGGAAGAAGGTGGAGGAAGGTGGAGAGGATGTGATCTGCCTGCCAGAGAGAGAGGGACATGAAGTGTCTCTTGAGCCGCTGAGTTTTGAGGGAGTGGTTGTTCTGCTGCGGAGGTGCAGGAGAAACTGTGACCCTGGGTAAACCTAGTTTAGTGGGCTATTAGCACACACTTTACCCCTCCACCAGTATTGATCCACAAATCAAACAGTAGAGGACAAACAGGCGGGAGACTGCAATAGACCTTTCTCATGGCGTATTGACATATTGATTTGTCAGACCGGTGTTATACCATAAATATTGGCTGCATTCCATCTACATCTAGGTGTGCCAGCCCAGAGTCCTGCTCTTGTGCATGCTGGCTCGGTTTAGGCTACTGGGACACCTAGATGAAACTTAAAGCTAAGGTTGGTAAAGTTGTTAGAAACATTTTCTGTTATATTAGTTGAAATTCTCATCACATCCCGACACCAATCAATGAATCAAATGCTCTGACAATAAAGAACAAGAAAAAGATCTGGTATCTGTGGCTGTCGCGGGACTGTTATAAACCCGTCCAATCATCTCATTCGGCCCGAACGCGATGATTGGACGGGCTACCTGTGAGCGCTCGGCCCGTGGCCGTGCACTCGTTGCGCGTCGCCAGAGTCTTCCACAAGCTTCTACCTTTTCTCCTCTCCTCAGGTAGATTTTACTCCACCACACAGAAGCACATAGTTCATAGTTCCAGCATTCAAACACTTGGCCTGTGGAAAGGAAGTGTCTTGGAAAGAGTGTAAAATGTTTATTGTTCTTTTCTGAATTTCAAACGCCAAATCACTGAATTAACAAAAACAAGTCATGTTAAAAAATGGGAAATGAAAAGATATAAAGAAGGGAAGTTAGCGACACGTAAAACCATTTAGCTGTACGACTGAAAAAAATGAGGGGGTTTCCCATTGGCCGTGAAAACCATCTGCATTAAGACCATAGATCAGGGCCGGGTTCAACTCAGTCTCAATTCAGTGGCTTTTCTCTGTGAATTCAAACCTTCAAATGTTCAGTTTCTGTTCTGAATTGCGGCATGAATTGATCCCCCCGAGCCCTCCTCTGAACATACAGTACGACTGACTCTTAAAGGATCACTTGAAAAGGGTTAAATAAAAACATACCCTGTAAAAACCAAAGACTCAAATACTGATAGAATACAACCTCGTCAGTAAAACATAGAAGAAGAAATAACTCAGGAGGTGAGCTGGTTCCAGGTTCAGCTGCAGGTCGGCGCTCCGCAGGCTCACGTGGAGGACGCGCGGGAGACGAGGAAAACGCCACCGTCCAACTTTCCCCCGAAAATAACCGCAGTGACGAGGAGCGGCCTCGGAATGAATCAGCTCAAATAAGACATAATACTCTCTTCTTAAATTAACTCCACCTTTCTCTCTTCCGGCTGAACAAAAACAACACTCGCGGTAGAAAGACAGAAATATTTTCCACCCAAGTTTTCTGAAAATTATAAGCGAGGAGGGATATGTTCAAAATCCTTACACGCTCGGCTGTAATTTACAAAAGTGTGACATATACCGTTTGTAAAAGAACCTTGTTCCAGGGGGTTGGGGGTGTGCATGAAAAGAAGAAAAAGTCTGATGGAGGACTGCGTCATGCTCGTTTGAAGAAGCCTCTGCAGGACTGAAAAGTCAAGAATAAAGCAATAATCTGGGGCTGGATTCTGTTTTTTTTTTTTTTTACACATTATGGAAAATTAGAAAAAAATATATGGCGGCTTCCAATTCAATCTCTAGAAAATAATACAGGAGCTACAGTATAATACACGTACAGATTAACTGTGCCTGCTCGGGTTCTCTTCCTTTGCCTTCATCATTTTTTTATCATTATTATTTTTGTGCAGGAGAAAATAAAAATCTTAAAAGCAAACAAATAAACTAAAACAAGCCTTTCTTATTTACATTGAATACATTGCATTATCACAACCCCGGTTAACTCCGTCCATCCTCCAGAACCACCTCCTCGACTTATCCCGTTTGCAGAGTTCAGATGCTAGAGGGCGTGTCGGAGACGGTTTTAGGGGGTTGGCGGTGGAACTGAAATGCTCGGGTTGAGCTGAGGAAGCTGTACAGATCCCTAGAATAAAAGGCCCGGCTGGGAAGGCTCCAGAGTTCAGTAACAGTACTGATTGGGCCAGTCCTGCCCCAGCCCCGAGACGACCCAGAGCGGGAGGGGGGGGTCTAGAGGTTGTCCCCGGGCTGGTACTGAGGCTCGGTGGCTGTGAAGTAGTCCTCCAAGAAGGCCTGCAGGTACTCGAAGGTGGGCCGCTCCTCGGCGTCCTTCTTCCAGCACTGCAGCATCAGCTCGTGCATCGAGATGGGGCAGTCCTGGGGGCACGGCATCCTGTAGCCTCGCTCCACCTGCTCCAGCACCTCGCGGTTGTTCATGCCTGAAAATGAAGATTAAACATAATCAATATGACATCTCTGTGGAGACAAGTTGCTTTGATTTAACCTTGGTGACCTTCAACACAAACAGAATCCCTCTGGTAACAATCGTAACTTCTTGACTCTGCAGCTAATTGCAGTCTCTTTAGTCTAAAACAAAACCCCTAAATCATGGAGAATCAGACCCGATGACAGGCATTAAGAATAACTATATAGAAATAGCCATTCTTCTTGTTTATGTAGGTCATAGAGAGACATCAGTATTATATTAAAAAGTTCCATGTAGTAATTTGAAGTACATTTAAAGTAGAAACTTTGTGTCACTTTGTGTTGAGAATGGTTCCCAATAATGTAATAAGGTATTCCATTATTGGTCAGGACATGTTCTTCCATTATTGGGTGCTACAGCATGCTAACACACGTGTTAGCATGCTGCTGCTCCCTCAGCTCATTGCGTGCTAACCTTCCTCACCTCCTCCCTGAAGCACAAGCAGCCCACCAGCCCCATCTGGACAAACATGTGTCCCCCCGCTGTCGGTTTTAGTTTCTGTCTGAAATTGTCCCACAGGCGAGCGGCGCTAATGAAGTGTTATCTTACATTCTGGCAGCGAGAGGAAGGTTACCCGAGCATTAAAGAACCTTTTACGCGCATGAACAGCAGGGAGGGGCCTGTTGTCATAGAAAACGCTCCGTGTGTTTTGGTAACAACACTCAGGAGAGGGTTTCTTCTTATCAGGCCACTTTATCGACGTGTCCTGAGCAGCTCAAGGTGAAAAGCTCCGCCACGCTGAGGCTCTGTTTAACCGTCCTCCTCCTCCTCCTCCTCCTCCTCCTCCTCACCTGGGTAAGGCACCCGACCCTTGGTGACCAGCTCCGTCAGCAGGATGCCGAACGACCACACGTCCGACTTGATGGTGAACTTCCCGTAGAGCGCAGCCTCAGGGGCGGTCCACTTGATGGGGAACTTTGCACCTAGTAGGAGAGCAGAGATGAAAGAAGCATTAAGCAGGTGATTTCATAATACCCGTTTCCTTCTGACACCATCGTCTTCTCTTTCTTGTTTGGTAAAGAGCTGTGTTCTGGTTCAACTGGCCCTGGTTTCCTTTCTACATACAGTAGAGCGTGTGACAAATAAACAGCACAACATTTTGGCTCGGCAAACTTGTCGCATCAAAAGTATTTACATCTACGGTGATGCGAACTTATGGCTTTACTCCACGAAAGGACAGGATGAGCCTGAAGAGAGTCACTCTGACATCAGCTGTGTCCACTATGGTACCGTATAGGCATGTCGCCATAACTACATTTGTTGGACGATATATTGTCCCAGAAATAATTGCAGATTTTTGTCATTTTAAGACCATTTTATGCCACTGATATAATGATAATATAATAGCATAATAATGCAAGTACACCCTTTCAAAGAGCGAGAGCAACTTTTAATTCTTAAGAATCTTCAGACGTTAAAAACAGGGCTGTCAAAGGGTAACATGATGATAACGCATTAACACAAATTTGTTTTGACGCCACTCATTTCTCAGTTTTAAAGCTAGAGTGAAGATACTGGCATCATATGAAACTAAAAGAATCCATTGGTACCAACCATGTCATACTAGCTTGTCACAAAAGAGGTTCAATAACGCTCCAAACGTATGCTAAAGTTTGGCGAGGAAAAACTGTCATGGTGATTTTTAAAGGGGTTCCTTGACCTCTGACCTCCAGATATGTGAATGAAAATGGGTTCTATGGGTACCCACGAGTCTCCCCTTTACAGACATGCCCACTTTATGATAATCACATGCAGTTTGGGGGCAAGTCATAGTCAAGTCAGCACACTGACACACTGACAGCCGTTGTTGCCTGTTGGGCTGCAGTTTGCCATGTTAAGATTGGAGCATATTTTTTATTCTAAATGCAGTACCTGTGAGGGTTTCTGGACAATATCTGTCATTGTTTTGTGTTGTTAACTGATTTCCAATAATAAATATATACATACGTTTGCATAAAGCAGCATATTTGCCCACTCCCATGTTGATAAGAGGATTAAATATACTTGACAAATCTCCCTTTAAGGTACATTTTGAACAGAGTTGAGCGATTCATTTGTGATTAATCACGATTCAATATTTTAATCGATTGACAGCCCCTAGTTAATGATAATAAAAAATGAAATGTATATAGTGCTTTTTAAGAACTCAAAGACGCTTTAACAAACAACAGACTATGTGACTCAGACACACAAGGATGAAGGAGGTGGGGGCGTGGAGGGGGTTAAGAGGAAGCAGTGGAGAGGAGATCTGTCTTCGAGGCGGGATTGGAAAATTGCGAGAGTCTCTAATGTCGTGGGGGAGGGAATGTGCTTCTATGGTGGTGAAACCCTGCTGTTCATTCTGACATCATGTCGGCTAAAATGTTGGTGACATTCTTATGTAGACAAACAGGCATGTAAACACAACGGGCAGGTCAGCAACAATGATCCAGGTCACGTCCATACATCGTACGATAAGCCGATAACGTCCTCATCGTGACAGGCCCGGTACTGTAAGTGAAGTGGAAGTCATGGTTAAGCTGAATGCCAACTTTCAGCATCTGCCAGCTATAAAAAGGTTTTAGTTTTCAAAGCAAAGCCTCAAAAACATGTGCACAGCGAAATGATTTCATGTGTCAAAGGGAGAAGAAAATTCTCTAAACTGATGACAGCATTTATTGAGCACAGACAAACCGTGTCAACGGGGACAGCTGTTCTGAGCTCAGACTCACCGACGGACAGTCACGGTCCACTGGGTGTTGACGAATACTTCACCTAATATGAGCCACATTTAGAGCGGAATCTGAAAACCCTGTTTCTGTTCCTTTCTGTACATATTAAGTTAAGATTTTTTTTATATATATATTTTGGGGCATTTTATTCTGTTTCTAAGATCGACAGAGAGAGTAAAGAGATGACAGGAAATGAAGGGAGAGAGAGAGAGAGATGCAGCAGAGGTCAACGGCCGGACTCCAACATTGTTGTTCATGAGTCAGCACTTTAACCCTTAGGGTACCAGGGAGGAATTAACACAAACGATATGTGAATAGATTCTGAATTTCTCTCAAAATTCTACTTATGAAGCTCAGCGGAAGTTCAATCATGAAGACTATCTTTACCCTGCATTCATTCACAATTCTCCTCTATCAGTTGATTATGAGTGTTTTGATGATTTCACAGTATTTAAATAGACCTGCTTTATAATTAAAAAAGACATGAAATTGTTCCCTTCTACAATATGGGACCTTTAACTCCAGGTCCACTGACTAGATATATTCATCAGCGAATGGAATTGTCATGACAACTGAGCCACTCCATCTATACTGACGGACTGTATGTTATTTTTTACACATATAAATGTGGTTTAATCATTTTTTATTGCCAATGTGTGAACAACCTAAGCTAACCTAAAAAATTAGACCTTCTGTGACTTTCTGGGTTTCCTCTATCAGCCTGTAGGCTGCTTTTAATGTGAAGAATGCGGGACGGTTTTTCTGGGAAAATCCAACAGATTTGACGTCATGCGCGCTTGCGAGCTCCTTTACTTTCAGCTCCGCTTCAGGGCTAACAGTACAGTGTGAACCCATAGCTAGAGTTCGGTTAGAATAGAGTCCGCTCTCGCAAACAAACGACCAGTCCCCACCACACAAACTCCACGGAAGCACAATAAAATCAAAGTTATATCTAGTGAAGCCCATCGTGCAAAACAGCAATGTGACCGACGTCGGAGGAAAACTAGTGTTGTGGGAGAATAGCTGAGTCAGTGCGAAGAGTGTGTGTGTACGTGGGAAGTGAGTGGTGAAGCAAGAGAGAGAGAGAGGGTGGCGAGTGTGTGGGAAAACGAGCGGGCAGCGGAGCAGAAGAGAGTTAGTTTAGCTTTGAGAATATCAAGTGAATGTAGAGTGGAAGTTGCAGTTTGTGCAGAAATGCGTCTTGTTCCCTGCTGCTGAGTAGAGTGACGGGGGTTAACTCTGGAGCGAGTAACGTTATCGACTCCGGCCCAGGAGACCAAAACTATGGTGTCTCCCCTGTGTCTTCTGACCACGGTCGGGAGGCCGAAGCAGGAAAAGTTAACACTATAGGATCAACATCGATTCATGGAGGGACCTTCGTTTGGTGAGCTAACATTACTGCCAAGTATGTGAAATATAGGGTGATATTGTGCTTTTAGCTGGCTAATGTTGCTGACATTAATCAACATGATGCCTGTCAATCACGTTCAGTCTCGTGCGTGTTGCCTCGCTGTTTTGACCAATGCTTGCTCGTGTCTATGTAGTGCGAGCACATGCTAATATAATACTATTTCCAAGGTCAAGGATGAACCGTCAAGCTCTGCGTATTCCTTCAATCAACAGAATGATGACAGGATGGATACACCAGCCAAATAACCCCCCCTCTCCTAAACAGAAAACAATCCAGTGTGATTATCAGGCCAGAAACAGTCTGGAAAGCTTCAACGCTCAGTAGTAGAATAGTATTCATGCCTTCTAAACTCTCAGTGTCTCTGGAGCAGGGAGGCTCTGCTCTCTGTTTCAGTGTAGAGCTGACTCTGATTGATCCACAGCTAACTGTTTACTAGTCATTTCGTCGTGGGTGTGTAGCAAATCCCGCTGAGAGAATTTCCTCCATGACCTAATGCAGTCATACAGTGTGTGAATGTGAGTGAGTGGGAGCATTAAGAATGTGCATTTAACATTGTGTGTGTGTGTGTGTGTGTGTGGGAGAGGAGCGGGAAGCCCCACCTTGCCGTGCGGTGTACTCGTTGTCCTCGATGAGCCTGGCCAGGCCGAAGTCGGCGATCTTGCACACCTGGTTGTCTCCCACCAGGATGTTGGCGGAGCGCAGGTCTCTGTGGATGTAGTTCATCCTCTCGATGTAGGCCATGCCCGCTGCCACCTGGAGGCACACGGCACACTGAGCTCAACACTTTCTGCTGAATACTGCGATTCGATTCAGGATACATGTGTGACAGAGCTGTTTCTAAATAAGTACCACTTTGTGTGTAACTTTCAGCGCCTTAAAAATATGGATAAATATTGGCTGTCAGAGAAAACATGTCAATCCCCCCCCCAAAAAAGGATCTATAGGCAAGTGATTGAGCTTGTTTAGGAAGGAGTCTGAAACTCGAAGCCCTCCTGTATCCTGTTGGGCTTTAGAAATGGTAAATAGAATAGCAATAATTGATGTTAATTATAGCTCATTCAGATATTTTCCATTAAACATGCAGGCCTAACAAATCTGTGCTGTTTTAACTGCAAGGTACTAAGTTGGTTGCAATCTGCAACCTCACCACTAGATGCTGTCAACTCCTACACACTGTAGCTTTAAGTGACGTAGAATTCAAACGGTATCCTATTACAGGTGATTTATAACCTGCTAAAAATTTTGGTCAAAATAGGACGCTCTGCTATGGACTGAATAAACCGAATGAAATTTAGTAACGAAGAAATGTGTGTTTTTTTTCCTGTTTCTCTTTTGCACGTTTCAAATTAAAAGCCTACCTAGTTAGGTATTAAAGACATTGAGCTGCTGGGATGATTTGAATGCAAAATATCTGTGCAGGAAGTGTTGTCTGTTGATTGTTGAGTTTGTATTCACAGCATATTAACACTGGACCAAATTAGAAAACAGGGAGGCTTCTGACTAAATATAATAAAATACATACACTAGGGCTGTCAAATTTTGCGTTATTATTGTGTTAATTAATTTTAACGCCACTAATTTCTTTAACGCATTAACCCAACTTGCGATTTTACGATCACAGCGGGCTCAGTTTGAAAGCTAGAGTGAAGATACTGGCATCATATGAAACTAGAGAACCTGAGGAAAGCAGACGAGGTTAAATAACGCTCCAAACATGCTTTACATTTTGGAGAGGAAAAACTGTCATGGCCATTTTCAAAGGGGTCCCTTGACCTCTGACCTCCAGATATGTGAATGAAAATGGGTTCTATGGGTACCCACGAGTCTCCCCTTTACAGACATGCCCACTTTATGATAATCACATGCAGTTTGGGGGCAAGTCATAGTCAAGTCAGCACACTGACACACTGACAGCCGTTGTTGCCTGTTGGGCTGCAGTTTGCCATGTTAAGATTGGAGCATATTTTTTATTCTAAATGCAGTACCTGTGAGGGTTTCTGGACAATATCTGTCATTGTTTTGTGTTGTTAACTGATTTCCAATAATAAATATATACATACGTTTGCATAAAGCAGCATATTTGCCCACTCCCATGTTGATAAGAGTATTAAATATACTTGACAAATCTCCCTTTAAGGTACATTTTGAACAGAGTTGAGCGTTTCATTTTTGATTAATCACGATTCAATATTTTAATCGATTGACAGCCCTAGTTTAATGATAATAAAAAATGAAATGTATATAGGGCTTTT
>CAKALU010062508.1:0-48884 GCA_916700995.1 Hozukius guyotensis | reverse complement strand
ATGTTCCCTTTATAAATCACAGTCCACCTGGAAATGTGCGCACGTGGATCCGCCTCATATTCCGCCCACTACACGCCCACTTTCAACCATAAATGGTCGATGCAAAGCACCTCATGAATGTTTCTGCATGTGAATGAGCCTGTTGATCAGTGGCTCTTTACGGTGAATCACGGCGACTACCGAGAGGAAGACAGAGAAAAGGAGTTTTTCTGACACAGAGATGGAGGTGCTTGTAGGTGAGGAGGTCTCTGAACACTCGTTCACTCCTGATTCTCTCATTCACGTCATGTAGTCCTCACAGTGCCGGTATATCCACCAGCACCATGCAGCATGTTCCGAGTCTCACCGCTGTGTTTATATCTTTACAGCAATCAGAGTGATCCATTCACTTAAAATGATCAAGACAATCAGTAATATCCCCCACCTGGATATCATTAGAAAAAGGAAGTTTGACAGGTGTAGATTATTTATTTATTTATTTATTTATTTAAGTTGTTATGGTGAACTTGTCCTGCATTATGATTAGGACTGATAATGATAATGACGATATGGAGAGTAACGATTGTGTGAGAGCTGTCACTGGCTTCATTTACACACTTTGTTAATTTACACAATCCATACTGGTGAAGATGTGCCGGGTGGAGGTGACTGGAGGAGGCAGAGTGGCGCACCGCGGTGGCGCACTGGAGACAGTCTGATAGTTGCATCGGATAGCTGTTTCATTTTGTCTATGTATACTGTATCTGTCCCTATCTAGTAAACCATAAATAAATTAATAAGTCATTTCATCACTGCAGCGATTTTACACAACAACTTTATGAAAACTAATATGGTACTTGGTGATATCTGCACACTATTAGAATATTATTATATTCTATGTCTGATATTGTATACTATTAGAAGATATTATTAAAACTATTGGCGCTCTGTTCTGCCATTCTTTAATGCTATTTGATATAATCTTGGACTTCTACAACCTATGATGATGATTTCAACAGCTGCTCCACAGCTGACTGCCAGTGTCGGTAGTCCGGCCCGATCTCCTCTGAGCTCCAGAGGTGGAGGACGTGATGGAGACAGCGCTTATGAGATATTGAGCGGAATTTGCTTTGAGATTTGAGTTGATCTTTCACATTTGTAAGGTGCTTATGGAATAGTTATGGCCCACTAGCACAAAGAACACTGCTGTTTTAAATGTTTATGATAAAGTGGATATAAGTATGAAGTGAAGTTAAATGTGTGAGAGGCATCATTATAGGTATAATGACATTTAATGTCTACAGTCTGGCTTCAATTCATCTGTGTCTCCAGTTTCCCCTGCCTCGGTGCCTCCATAATGTGCATACGCATGGGTCAAAGTTTCCGTACCGGTGCGCACATTCTCCCGTCAAGTTTGTTTTTATAGATCACAACTGTTGCGTGGGAAGTGGCGTACGCACATTTCAGGCCCCGTTTTGTGCGTACGCAACGGTTATAAATGAGACCCCTGGTCTGTATTACTAAGCTTTCATCACTGTCTCCCACAGTCAGACAGATAGGAAGAGGTTGCCCTACACACCTTATCTCTGATTTCACACCAGTGTATAGCTCCAATCCAGATAGACCCGGATTATTGTTTAGATACCGAGGCACAATTTCTTGTCTGAGACTGATAGTGGTACTCGAGCACAAAAACACACACGGCCATTCAGTGATGTGTAGAACAATATAAAGCCCAATATATATCCCTATTGAAGCCATCATAGTGGGAAGAACATGTGGACTAATTAGCCTAAATATTAGACAATCCTTGCAGTATTTCATTTTGAATATTACAGAATAAATATGTAAAAATAGTTGATGTTACTTTTTTTGTTTTCTTTTTAACCAACTTTGCAAAGGACTGCAGTAGATATATGTGACATTTGATTGAAAAGGGCATACCGGACAAGCTGTGTGATGATAAGAAAAAAAAAACATTTACTTTTTGTACAATGTACCATTAGGAGACCTGCTCATAAAGGCCAGCCTCCTTGGTGAAGGGCAAGTTGTGTGCAGTGTTCAGTACTGATGAGAAAACAACTATGGCTCAATTCAGGCTGATGGTCTGGAAATAACTCACATCTTGAAAGCTTTCTGTGAATGGCTGTCGAACAGAAGACGTGTCAGATATGTGCTTCCAGTTTGATTGTCGGAGGGCTCCCTCTTTATGCCTCTCTCCCTCTGTCTTTGTCTCTCCGTCTCTGTAGCTGTCCGTCTTCCTCAGCTTTCTGAAAATTGAAGTGTAGAAAGAATGGCCCACAAACTGCTTTACAAAAATGGTGGAATGACAATGGGGCTGTTAAAACCACTTGGCCATCCTAATGCTCATGCTATCGACGTTATTGATTTCCCATTCTGCGAGCAAACCTCCTAGCCCTGTGGAAGGAAGAGGATCCGCCTCGCCCCCTCGGTGATGGTCAGCAAAGTCAGTTTAAATAGATACATGGACCGGCACCCACCCTGCCGCATACAGACACACACACACACACACACACACACACACACATGCCCCATCCAGGACTGAAATAGCTCCAGGTTCAAAAGTAGCAGTGACCAAAGTCCAGACTTCAAACTCCTCTCACATCCAAGCCCTGCCAGTCAGAGAGTAGAGAAGCTTTCAGACGGCACAGCAAGTATCGGCCTGTCTGCTCGGCCTCTTTTTCTACTTCACTTATTCTCCCACGGCAGCCAGAGGCTCTGACCTTGTGTAACGTCCTCCAACTAACTGGCCTCTCAGACAAATCTTCCCACTTAATGAAAGAATGTGACTTGTTAGCCAGTACCATTAGCTCCAGCCCCGTGTTTCTAAATCTACCTGAGAGAGCATGTTGCCCCCTAATGCACAAAGTGTTACACTGACAACTGAGGGAAGAAGAAAACTCACACAGTCAGTCATGCAAAAATATTCCTAAGATATTTACAGAATCCACAGCATTGTAGTAAAAAATGCTCTGAAATGCACTGGAATTCAACACACTGATGTCTATTTGTCACTGTAAAACCTACTAAAGGGGGCGATTGGGAGGGAAATAAAAATCATATCGGAACAATTGAAGAATTTGCAGATTACAAGACAAGTGATGTGTCTTTTCTGCTGCGTTAAAGTAAAAAAATTAGGGCTGCCCCCTCTTAACGGATTAGTCGACTAATCGGTCGCTTTAGTCTTAGCAGATCTGTCAATTAAATCAATTTATCGAGTAATCGACAAAATCGTTTGAGTATTAGTCAACTAAGAATTTCTTTGGTCGAGGACAGCCCTATTAAAAATAATATCGCACACCATGCCTAATGTTAGATATTATGCTTTATTGGTACTGTAATCAGATTCATTGACTGCTCAGGTCCAATTTAATGCGAAGTGTACTATGAAGAAAATCGTGAATATCATAATCATATATGCTGCAAATAAGTAGGAATACCATTTTAAAAACTTAAATTGTCAAAATTTAGAGAGTGAGAGAGAGTTGTACTTAAGAGTGTTGGTGTTAATCCTATGTTGTAAGAATTGGTTTAATTAGATTATGGTAAAGTGAGGAAATACCATAGACTGTATATAAGAAGTGGACATAGTCACAGGGACGTCACCAATTGATTTGTGGACTGCCGTCTTGAAGCCTTGAGTTCGACATTTTGGTTGTCGCCATCTTGTTTTTTTTGCAACCAGAAGTGACACGAGAGGGTGGAGCTAAGTACAACCGAACACTGAATAAGACATTTTTAGGCGACCAAAAATGTTACAATTAACTTTCATGAACTGAAAACACACTTTGAAAGGGTTAAAGTTGTAAGAAGAAAATGTGGATGACTCCCAGACTGGACAACGCCGTGGTAGCGACCTGTCAATCACAAGGTAGCCACGCCCTGAAGCATACCCTGCTTTATGGTCCATTTGACTCTAAATGGGACCATAATTTACTAAATGAACATCATGCTGTATTGAAGAAGACTTGGAAGTTTACAACGTTTACTGAGGTAATAAATCAAGTGAGAAGTAGGGTCATTTTCTCATTGACTTCTATACAATCAAACTTTGTTTTGCAACCAGAGGAGTCGCCCCCTGCTGGCTATTAGAAAGAATGCAAGTTTAAGGCACTTCCCCTTTGGCTTCACTTTTCAGAAGCAGAGGTTGAACCACTGGGAAATACACGTAGAAAACCGAGATATTGATGCTATGAAAAAAACATTTCTGCTTTGGAGGAATACTGTTCCCTCTAAAATGACAAAGCCAAGAACTGTACATGTACTTCTGCTTACTGTTATCATTGCGCTCCACTACCACATTAGTTTTATCAGAACTGGCACATGGAAAAATTAATATGAGAATAAGCAGCATGTTGAGCACAGGCCTGACTTGTCACAGCCTTTCAACATCTGAAATATCTCCAGTCAGATTTCACCAGACTGGAAGCAAAGCAGCAGAAATCAGAAGCAGATGCTGCTTCAGTGTCAAAGTGTCGACTCTCCAGGAAATTCATCTCACCTTAGTCACGGGGCTTTTATCTTCACAATGTGATGAAGACAGACCTGGGACTCTTGTGGGTCTTTTTTTTCTTTTTTTATCTGAACCTAAAATTCTCCAGCCTTTCATCAGAAAAAAAAACATTGCTCTGAAAGACCCTGCCTGAACTACCGTTCATCGACCCATCCAAATGGAACCATTGTTCGCCGCGAAAACTCCACAAGTGGCTGCGGCTCCTGTGGCCATCACATTATGAAGAAGATGACAGATGTATTGTAAGAGGTCTTTCAAAATCCGCTGCCTGTTCGACCATGTTCTAACTGAGCGGTGCCCATTAATGCACACGGTCTTGACCGGAGAATCTATAAAACAAGGGAGTCAAACATGTTCGATGAGCAAGGCCCATTCAGCCTCTGTTGTAAAGCAGATCCACTGCAAGCAGTCTGACTTTCTAGGAGAAGACAAACATCACCTTATCACACAACTATGAAATAACATTTAATATATCGGATAGATAATTTTTAGTGGCTTTTGGGGATTTATATCATTGAAATTCTGAGTAAAGTCAGGGTTATTATTGTAAACTAAAACTGAAACTAAAACAAAAATAGGCCGTGAAACACATTGTTGTAAACTGAAACTAAATAAAACGATATCCTTTAAGAAAAACTGAAACTGTAACGATATTGCCTGGTTAAAAAATTAATAGTAAAAAAAGAACGTAAATTAATTTCAGTTTTAGTTTTTTAGCTATAACATATAAAAAAAAAAACTGAGACAACATGAATTTCCGTCAACTCTTGTGACACTGAACCACAGAAAGTGAATGGACTAGACAGTCCAGAAGATGAAGCTATGTCCCAATTGCTTCACAATTAACCCCTATTCTTTTTCAAATGCTGTCTAGTCTTATAGAATTAAATGACAAGAACATGATTTAAATATTGTAGTAGATCAAATACCAGTTAACCAACCAAGGTCTAATGTTAACCAACTGGGGTCGGATGAAATTGCGATAAAATGAAAAAGAGCTCAAGTTGATCCCCAAACCAAAAGATTTTTACATGTGGGTCTAAATATATAAAAACTAAAACTAAACCTTTCTGAAAAACTGAAACTAAACTAAAACTAGCAAACGCACCCTGAAAACTAAAATAAAACTAAAATTAAATTGAAAAGTCAACACTAAAATAAAGTTAAAACTTATAAAAAATTAAAAACTACTGTGACCATGTCAGCCCTTTAATTAATTTATGAGAATATATTTGTGCAGTCAGTTTCTCAAACAACAGCACCATCTTAAATTTGATTAAATCAATAAATAACATTCAATATGGCAGATGTTGGTATTTTATGTTCATTCACGGAATCCGATTTACACAACAAAGCCAAATCTAGAGTTATCAAGTCCAAACTGAAAATATATTGTTAGTCTAGTTACCATTGTTATACAGCACCATGATGTTCTACTAGCTTCAGTTCAATTTTCAAAACATGCAGGTTTTTAGCCTTCTTACAACAGGTGAATCATCGCTGCAATCTCTTGCTGCATTGTAAGAGGTGGTTTTGTCTAATAATTCCTAAAGTACACAGACTATTTTTCTCTCTCGCTCTCTTTCCCTCTCTCTCACACACACACACACACACACATACACGTCGAAGAGAAAGGTCAAGGTCAAGATGTGTCTTACTCATACTGCACCCAGCTCTGCGAACTCAAAGAAATGCTCGGAAATACACCATTTGCATGGGTAAAGTGTTAAAAAGGAAAGGTCATACAACTTACTACTGTTATATAATACGCTAAATTATTCACTGCCATTTTTCTCAAGGCTGCCAGAATTTTTTGAAGTGGAGAATTGGACTTAATGAAGAAGCCACTTGCATGAAACTAAAGACAAAGTTGAGACGGGGACAAACTGTCAACCCAAAGATCACCAGGTTGTACCCATTCATCGTGTTGCATGGTTTTTATTTTCCTCTCTCCAGTGCAACACACTGAAAAATTGCTGTGTCCCAGGAGAGGTGACCTGCTTATGTAGTGTGCTTCCCCTTTAACCTAGCTGTAAGCCATTCTCACCTGTCAGATCACTGCCTGGATGCGTGCTTATGTGTGTGTGAGCGAGTGTGTAGTTAGTCGTGTGTTTGCTCAAGTTCACATGTTGGTGTGTACCGGTATGTGTGTGTGTGTGTACATGTAGGATTTTCTTTCCTTTTTTCCATACAAGAGGAAAAGCATTTTTCTCAACCCTTGTCAACAGCCTAAAGCCATTCAAATGAAGCTTAAATTTTTTGTCTTCCTATTCTTCACGGTCTCACACACACACAGACACACACACACACACCACTTCCGCAAAGAGTTTGAGAGCACAATTATGCCTATAGTTACTGAAGTAATGAATAAGGCAAGTGCTCTCAGAAATGTTAGTCACTACTCTGAGGTGTACAACGTATGCGTGACAATGTACTCCATCTATTTGCTTGGGCATGGATGTGTGTGTGTGTGTGTGTACATAAGCCCAGCCCAATGTTATTTACACAGTCTAGCTCTCAAACATTCAATCAGGGGCAGAAAATTGAATGTTCTTTATCTTCCACAGCCTAGCTCAGGTGTAGTTTATATTGGGAAACACCACTAACCCTCCTTCTCCTCCCCATTCATCTACCTTTACCCTTCTGTTCTGCTGGTTTAGCTCAGTGTAATCATAACTGTAATTGATATTTACAATAGAGGGTCTTGTATATTTGAGGTGATGTTAGGACAGGCATTATTTATGAATGGTTCAGGGATAATAAAAGGCTGTTTAGTATAGAGCAGGACAGCACTGGAGGTTATGCAAATTAGTAATATGCAACCAGTTTTGAATAACGTGCCAGAGATTTTTTTTGTGTTTACTACAATTCAAAAAGAAAAGCCGCAGCAGAAATGTGGGTAAGCAGTTGCATGTGAGGTGTCAGCTGATGATGATTTGGAGCTCTGCAGCATTAGCAATGTTTTCTAATATTGAGTCGGGACACAATGGCTTCGTCCGAAATCGCATACTATGCACTACATACTCAATATGTGTACTATCGTTCATACTTTTGTGTGAATAAACAGTAGTACTGTATGTGTCTTTTCGGATGCACTGAGCAGTAATTTACATCGTCACTTCCTGAGGCCCTCCTGAGAGACGTGAAACCATGGTAACCCGTGGCAAACTCATGTTACCAAAACGACGGTTTGAGAGAATCAAAGTCTGAATTAATTTAAAATATATATTACGCCTAGCAAAGTGAAATCTTATACTTACAGTTAAATTGAAGCGTTATGGATGTTACAGAGCTGTCCGTCAACGTCTGTTATGAATGTTGTCATCACTACCGTGTTGCATTGTGGGATATTTATGCCGCCGTAGTGTCCACCGTTGTATAATGTAATATTTCACCGGAAATAGTATGCAATTCGCATAAGTTTCGGACATACTAAAATACTGTATCTCACATACAATTTTAGCGTACTAAAGAGCATGTTAGTATGGAATTTCAGACACAAACAGACAAAACCTCTATTAGCATTTTGTTGGTACAGATGTATGCATAACAAAGAATCAATTAGTTTTATCAATCTGTCACGTCTGTGACTTCATTCAGGTCCAGTTATAGGAGGCCCATTTTGTTGTCTACGATATTGACATCATGTTAATAATACATGTATGATAATATTGTGTAAATAATCCAGCAACTCTTATGTCATTTTATATATACAGTTATGGTTTCAGACTCTCTCTCCACCTCCCTTCACTCGTATTTTGAGTGTAATTAATTTGCCAATAAAGAGACAAAATGCACAATAAACAAAGTTAAAGATTAATTTGTTCGATAACATTATTATTATTATTATTATTATTATTATTATTATTGTTATTATTATTTAAATTTTATAGCAATCTAAATAATATATATCAATAATCCTCTGCACAGGGGATATATGAGCAAGAAGGTCAAAGTTCAAGGCGCAATGTTATGAAGATGTAGTATGCCCCAATTGTATACATACTGCATTCAACAGTACGTACATTGTAAGGGCAGCTGCATGTACTAAAAGTAAAAAGAAAAAGTATGTGATTTGGAATGTAGCCTTGGTTAAGGTTAGGGAAAGTACGTATATGGGTAAAAAAAGAAGCTATCATTAAGTGTTGATCTGAGATTGGATGTGATCTTCTTTCACTAGCATGACACTCTGATACGCTGAAGGCTCATTCACTACACCGACCTTGACACCCTCACTTCTCACTTGGCTGCATAAAGGGCACACCACTTCCTGCGTTGGCAGGGAGCATTGGCGTCGGTCATAAATTGTGTGCTGCAGAATATAAATGGACTGCTTGATTCCTGTTCAGTTAGTAATGAGAAATGTATTTTTGTGTTGTTCAAAATCTATATAGAACATTCACACTTGCTCATTGTGAAGTGCAAGCAGTTACATACAGTAGGATTAGGTAGATTTACATTTTTTTCTTTTCTTTTTTTTGTGGTGGGCGGTTGGTTTAAATACTGGCAGCATCGCTAAAACAGGTCCCCCCGTAGTGACAATGCATTTCTTATTTTAGACGACTAATGAGGAGGAACAAATAGCATCAGATGGGATTGTGCCACTAAATCCTATGGAAACAAGCTAAGTAAATATCTGATAATTGCCTTTGTTGCCACGATTTGCTTAAAGAAAAAAGCAAAGCAGCTGAAAACTTGCGTTGATGGAAAGGTCACTGCATATTTTTTCATTAAGTAAAGACTCAATAATCTTGTAAAATAAAAACTCATAAACCTGTTTTTAAAATTACGGGGGGGTTGGAAGGGGGACAGCGTTTTCTATTTTGAAAGCTAATTAGCTAGCCTACATATAGTCACACCATTGCCTTGAATGTGTCACGCGTTTGGAAATAGTTTGTTTTAATCATTTTGATCATTATTTTTGTTCAAAGGCTGGAACTAAAATGTGTGTTCTTTTTCACCTCGAGTCTTTAGTGTCTATGCCGCTTGAAAACACCAGAGGACAACGCGCTGAAGGTCATACAGTTGTCAAAACACACTATGTGTTTAGACACCAGTAAACACTGCAGCCTTTTTGTGGTCATTTGTCAAGAGCGGCTGTGGAGAATAACATCAAACAGCAAATACACTCTCAAGCTTTTTGCAAATTAACCACATGAGAATTAGGCAAGTGTTTATATTTTGAATCCAGCTAGATGCATTAAGAAATGAACACGAGCGTGAACACACACACGGACACATGCATGTGTGTGCGTACACACGGGAAAAAAAAACTGTGTGTGTGTACGCACATTGTTTAAGACCCGTGGTGCATTTGAAGGAATGGAACAGTTTCATTGTCAGTCTGCCACTGTAAGCTGGATCATCATGTCATTTGGTGATTAGGCCTTTGTGGACTAACTGTTTCAGAAGCAGAGGCCTATACCCATGCATCCAGGGAACAGACCCCCCCACAACCCCCCTCGCCTCGCCTTGTCTTGCCAGTTGAAGTCTCTCCCGCCTCTTTCTTTTCAGGCTTGGCCAAGAGAGTGTTTAGAAAACAGTGTGTAGAAGTGTTCTGTTATCCCTGCATACCGCCTTGCGGGTTTGAAGATGCGTAATTTTCTCACAACAAGGGTTCCCATGATAGCTCTCTGCTTTGAGTAGCTATTAATGCCCTTTCTTGCTCAGTGGTTTGTCAAATGCATTAATCTGCAATGGATAGAAAACAGGAAGAGGAAAGAGGAAAAGATAAAATACACCAACAAAAAAAGGACATGCAAGTCTACATTCTTTTATATTTCTATGACTGATAAGCCTGAGCACCTGGCCGCCACCGCTGCAATCCGTTGTCTTGTTCTGTCTGTCTAAACGCTGACCTATAGTCAAGGAAGACAAAATGGCTTGAAAATTACTTTCCCTGGTTCTGTGTAAGATAATTTCTCCCTCATCATTATCTAAATCTGCTTGAAAAAAGAGCCACACTGCCTTCAACTTTGATTGGTACACTGATTGCTTTCGCTTTCTTTTTTTTCTCCCATCCTTTTGTGTTGCAGTTGCGGCTGCATATCTGCATATAGTATGAGAGCCTTTCAACACTTGGAAGAAAGTTTGAAATTAAAAGGCACTTTTTCTTGGCTGTGCCTTGTTGAAACTCTGCAAACTGCTGCATGAATATGATGCATATTATTGCATATTTATTAGATAGGTAATGCAGTGATAAGCTCAATGAAGTGACACTGCAGATTTGATGAAACATTGAGTGCCCCTGGCTATCTTCCCAAACAAAGCTCCAGAAAATACGTGCTCAAAAGCTTACAGATTTGACGAGACAGAACAGTCAAATAAGGACAACTTCCCCTGAAGAATCAAGTTCTTACTTACTGCCTTGTAAGTATAAAGCAAACAAATTTTGACAATCTTTCTACAAGAATTTACAAAATATTACATCTTAAAAGGTACAGTGTGTAGGATGTGGTGGCATCTAATGGTGTGGTTGCAGATTGCAACCAACTGAGTTACCTCTTCGCTCACTCCTCCCTTTCCAAGACTGAAGTAACGTGAGCTTCCGAGTGCAACACCGTGGTAACGCCTTTCGCCTCACTCAGAGGCCATCCTTAACATAACAACACTACTTTAGGAGCAACGGAAGTCAGACGGCGGCTGGCGGTACCACGGTTTTGCACTCTACGGCTCACGCTACCACAGTTTCACAAGTGTGTCGGAGAACTACGGTGGCCTTCAGGTAACGTAAAAACACTAAAGGCTCTCTCTAGAGCCAGTGTTTGGTTTGTCCGTTCTGGGCTACTGTAGAAACATGGCGGAGCAACATGGCGGACTCCGTGAAGAGGACCTGCTCCCTATGTAGAGATGAAGGGCTCATTCTAAGCTAACGAAAACACAACAATTCTTAGTTTCAGGTGATTATACACTAATGAAAACGTAGTTTTGAATATTATTTTCCATTTCTGCTAATTGATCCCCCGAAATGTTACACACTGTTCGAACACACTACATCCACAGCACTCGTTGTTTCATGCATCTGTTTGAATCACTACACCGTGCTTTGACTGCTGACTGCAACGTCAAATGATGTAGAAACAAGCTAATGGTTATCTAATGAGCAAATCCAGGAAATTTGACTTAGATTAGCAATGTTGCGAGATCAAAAGGAAATGCTACACATTACTGAAGAGTTTTCAGGGAGAACAGGAGGGGCTACCCATGGGATGTGTCGAGCTGAAGGAGATAAAGACGCAGCCCACAAACTCAACATCTCTGTGGGTAATTACAAGGGACTTCAGGGGCTCTTTGTCTGTGGGAAATGAGTTGTGCGTCATGTACGAACGCAGTAAAACAGTCTCTGGATTCATTAGATTCCATATCTAGGCAGAGAATAATAAAGCAATATTAATGTAAGTTGTGCCATGGCCATGCTTTCCACTGATTTTATATAATTACTCAAGGAAAACCGAGACATGCACAAACAAGGCGGTAATGACCTGTTACATTGGGGGCACAAGTTATCAAGGGAAAATTTATCTAAAGGGCGTTTGCTAGCAGGGCTCAGTAACTACAAGAGCAGGGAATTAATTCAAAGAAGATGGCCTATCTTGATTTACAGTTTGATTTTCTTATTTCGTGTAAGCATCAAACCCCTTTACTCTACATGGAGAACATGCAGATATGTTTGCCATTGTGCACAAGCATGTTTAATGAGATATGCGTTCAAAGGATATTTGTGCAAGCAAAACTTGCTCTGCTCTCATCATGACAGCGCTGAAGGTGATTTTAACTCGTACTAATGCCGGTGTATATACAAGGCGATCAATCCCTTGTTGGGTATTTAGCGCTCGGCTTCAATACAGTGTCACCTTCTGGCTCGGGGGCTGAATGGAGCCTTACTACTAACTCCCCTGCATAGCAATGACACAGAGAGGACACCAGCGAGGTCTCGCTGATTTCCCTTACATCATTTTTAACATCCACTCTGAAGGCTTGCTGATCCTTCGGTGTAGTCACTGAAAACTCTTCCTCCAAACTCTACGCCTTTACGCACACACGTACAATATTTTAACCTTCTCGCATCTCATTTCCAGCGTGTAGTATTATTCATAAACTCCAGCTTTTTTTTCAGGTCCGACTGAGAGATTGAGATCTTTGATTCAGACAAAGAAGACAGAGGGTTAAATTTAAATCCACGTCAGTACATGTGCAGACACGATGCATGTGCTGCACATTAAACGTTTCGGAGTTTAGCGAAGCGCAACTAGAGTATCAAAACATTCAGTTGATAAGATATTACATTACTCAATTGAATTTCAAAGTGAAAGTTATTGTATAGTTTATCAGCACTCCACAGAAGTTGTTGTGCAAGGTGATCCACTAACAAAAGCCTGTGTATTCCATTATGTAAATGCAGCATGAGCCCTTATGATTAGACTCATAGTGACATCAGAATGTAAAAGAGAGAAACAGCAGTGTTGACAAAAGAAATACAGAAAGAGCATGCAAAAGCAAAGGAGAGGGGTTGTTGTAGCTGCTACTGTGCTGACAGCTTTCAAGCAAGAGCCAGTGGAGGAAGAAGAGGGGCCATTCCCATTTTTTTTCCCTTTTCACCCCTCCTTCCTTTCCTTTCTGATCTGACCCTCACCGTCACCTCCACTAGTCCTTTCCACCCTCCCCCACCCCCACCTTTACCTGAGCCTCGCATTTCCCAGGGGGCATTAAACTCACTGGCCCTGTTTGATTTAGGCAGGTCGGGTGTCAGTGTTCGCTACAAGCCCATGGTGAACCATGAATAATGGATCTGCCACGGGTCTGAGTGCCCCTGGGACTCCCAGCTGCCCCCCCTCCCCTCACTCCTGCTGTGACTGGAATAGTCAATGTCCCATTAACAACCAATGATTCATAAAGGTTCGCACTGCCAGCGCACGAGAAACAGGAAATGTGAAAGAGATTTTGCTAATGGAAGACAGATAATGGAGCCATGCATTTTACTTATGATTGTATTCATCAAAAAGGGAAAATGAGAGAATGACTGGAAATATTCACATTAAGGCCATTAGATATATGGCTTTGTTGAAGGAGGCAAAGAAGAAACTTTTTTTTCTCTCTCTCATGGTAAACATCTGGGCACTGGGCTTCAAAGAGGAACCAAACAGAACAGCCAACGTTTGGTGTGCTAATTTACAAAGCAAATTTTTTAAGCTTTTTGATGTAGATGTCTTGTGTTGTCCTATAAGTAATGAAAAAAAGTGATCGCATGAAGGATTTCAAGACTTCCAGCTTTATCGTTATCCAGGTCATACAACTCAAAAGTTCCGCCTCAAGCTTCAAAAGTCCCTGCAGCTTGTTTACATAATCTCTTGTTGATCCTGTTCCTCAAAGTTCTGCCGTTTCCTGAACAAATTTGTCAGAGCTCTGCATTTACAGTGCATTGTTTGAGTTGTATGATTCGTGTGTGAAGACAGTTTCATCTGCAAAAATGTAGGGTTGATCAGCGCTTGTAATTTAGGATGTCAACAGCTGTAATTACACGCAACCATTACGCACGGCTATGAATATATTAAATATTCAATAATTAAAATCACATGCACATGTAAACCATCATTGCAGTGATATCTCAGTCATCATTATTAGGATGATCAATGGTTAATGTCTAGCAGTCATTAAAACAGACTTTACAAATGGCTTCACAATTAAGAATAAAATGGAAAGATTTATACTATTTTAGATTTACTATGAGATATGTTCAAAGGGTGTTTATATAATTTCCATCACTGTATACCAATCAGAAACAGGTTTGCATTTTTGCACTGCAGTTTGCGGTGATGTAATTTTTTGATCAAACAGTTGGAAATGAACAAGAAGCAGTACCTACTTTTTAATGTACCGTTTAGCTGTAAAATTAAAAAGTTTGTTCCAGCCGGTGGGCGGTGCATGGTTTTGGCTCGACTGTTTTCAACATTATGGCCAGGTCACAAACTTTCTCATTTTACAGCTAAACAGTACACTAAAATATGTGTCTGAAAACGTCGTACTCGCCGTCAGTCCGTCACACACACACACACACACGCTTGCTCCCTCGCTCTCTCTCTCTGTCTGTCTGTACCACACATCGACACTCGCTAACGTTAAGCACACAACCTACCAACTGAGTTATTTCTTAAAGGAGTTTGCTACTTGTATAACACATTTTAGTTTAAAAGAAATCTTCAAAATACATAATTCCCCAATGCTTAGGCCTGGTGTGGAGTCAAAGCCAGGCTTGCAATATACTGGTGGAAATCCTGCATTTGAGGCCGAAAATAGGCATAACAGTAACAGAATATTGATACATATTTGATCAGCGCTGCCTAGTTTGACTGTTTGAAAGGAGTTCGCGAATTTCGCAAGCATTGATTGAACAGCTGCTCAGCTCTGATTGGTTGTTTTTGCTGAGGCGCGGTGAAATCTTGCAAATGCCATTAGAAGCACAGGTGGAGGCAGAGGAACATGATTTTTTTTCACAGATTATCTATCTCATGCACTAATGTCAGGATACAGTGACAGTTTCATAAAAATAACTTTTTTATCATATTCAAAGTTACCGACTGCAGCTTTAACCAAAATTTAGAAACAGTGCTTTGAATTGAAAGGTTGTGGGCATGATATTGGGTATAAGTAAAATGAATTTAAATAAATAAACCAAATTAATAAGTTTGTTGAGCAAAATCTACAACAATGCAAGGCTCCATAGTAGATTCCATGACTCTTGAAACTCATTCATATAAATGCACCACTTACAATAGACATCATACTGCACTAACACTTCCACTTGGACCCAACAGATTATCCTCAAAATCAACATGATCAATCTCATCGTGGACAGGACTGTTTACTATGACGTCTTCCACTAATCCGCTGCAGCTATAGCAGCCTGCAGGTGACATTTACTGTACACTCCACTTTGTCATTTCACCTCCAACTCCCTTACTCTCCATTTTCATCAGTCCGTTTTTCTCCCCATCTGCCACCCCCGACCTCTTACATGTTGAAACATGACCAGAAAGAACCAGGGGACAGTTCCTCCATCACACTGCTGCTGATGACTTCCTTTTCCCCATAGCTGCAAAACTGATGGAACAGAAATCTATATTTCTAATTTCCAGATAGGTGAGAATGAATTTAACCATCTGTTGTGGTGAACAGTTGGAGGCTGTTTCAATATTTGTTACATGTTTGCCTCTTTAGTATGCTGCTGGCTTCAGTACAATCAGGTCTGTGAAGCCCAGCGTGTTAGGATAGAAGGCAGAAAGGCTGGCAAAATGTGTTCATGGGGATACAATACAAACTCACACATTCACAAAGGAGCAGGTCACAGAGCCTACCTGATCATCAGTGCATTATTACCACTATAAGCAAACAAAAATGACCCCAAGTTACTCTGGGGTTCTATCTTGCTAGAAATGGTGAGCATATTCAAAGGACTATGACAGGTGCATGCATCATTCAGACTGACAAACCAGTCGCTGTGGACACCAAAACCTGTCAGGCATCACAAAGACCCAGGTGCACACACACACAGAGGGCTTCATTGTTTTTGCATCAAACATTCTCACACACAAACATACATACAGAGTTGAGAATCCATTACTGAGTCTTTTTATTAATCCTGCAATCCCCCATAAGTATGCAGGTAGGAGGGCAAAGACTGGTATAGCTGGAACCTGCCTGTCAAATCACATCCCCACTAGTAACAGTGCAATGGAAGAGTATGGGGGATAATAGGCAAATATTATACTTCTTCACTCTAGAACTTGAGCTTGGGAACCAATTCAGACAAATATGCTCTTTGAAGTCGATGTAAGTCAGAGTAGGTGGCCAATACAATTTTGAATTCAGTCGATTAAAGAGGAGGGTATCACTTCTAATTCAAATGAGTGTTTCAACAAAGAGCATTGGGTTTTTCTGTTAAGGCCAAAGGCCCGGTAGACAACATTTCATTGAAAGGCATCTCATATTTCCCAACCATAATGACCATTTTAAAGCTGGTGCAGGAGGAGCCAACAACACCGGGGTTGCATCCAAGATCACATACTATGCACTACATACTCAATATGTGCATTTCGTTAAACATACTTGTGTGTGAATAAACATTAGTATGTATATTTTCGGACGCACGGAACTGTAATTACCGCGTCACTTCCTGAGAGTCTCCTTGCCGGTTGGAGACGCATAACCATGGTAACCTGTACCAGCCTCATGTGACCAAAACGATTTGTGAGAATCATAAGGTCTGAACTTATTTCAAAAACTATATTACGCCGATAGCAAAGTGAAATGTTATACTTACACTTAAATTGAAGCATTATTGATGTTACAGAGCTCTCTGCTATTGTCTTTTATGATTGTTGCCATTACTACTGCATTGCATTGTGGGATATTTATACCAGCATAGTGTCCAGTGTTTGCATACTGTAATATTTCACAGAAATAGTATGCAACTAGAATTGCACTCGGAGAGCGCAGACCTCCGCCAAGGCAGGTTTCATGTACGTCGCTGCCCTCTCCCATCCCCGGATCGCCCCCAAAAGCTAATGGATTGTTCATTGTGCCACACCCTACCACTCCGAAAAATTACATTCAAATCCATCGCAGACTTTTGGAGTTATCCTCCAAACGGACAAACCAACAAACAAACAAACCAACAAACAAACAAACCAACCAACCAACAAACAAACAAACATACAAACAAACAAACAAACAAACAAACAAACCAACATGTGAAAACATAGCCTCCTTCCTAGGCCTTCAGCCTTGGTTGGAGCTAATTAGCATACTAATGGTTTCAAACTAAGGTTTCGGACATACTAGAAAATCTCACATACTGTTTTAGCGTACTAAATAGCATGTTAGTATGGAATTATGACCGCAACCCAGGAAACACATAAAACTAGCACATACATGGCACAAACATGCTAGCACAACATAGAAGGAACTGGGAGTCAAAACCCTTTTTCTATTAAAAACGACAACTTAATGTGTGCTGTCTGCTTTCAATTACTGTACTCACAGACAGGAAACAGCATGGTTTGACAGTCAAGTGCTTTGTCCAGTTGAGCAAGGAGCCTATAGAATGAGATTCAGCAAGGAATGTGAGTTAGCTCTGCTTTTCTTAACACTAAACAAATGAAAACAGCGTAGCTAGTTGCAACACCCATCGACCATGTTTTGCTAATAAATGACTTATAAACATTATAGCAGTGTGGCTGTATTACTGTAAAAAAAATCTGATGGCTGAACTGCAGACTGGATGGTTGAAATACTCAGATGAAAAAGTGGGCTGGACAGCTAATAGACTGACAGGGTAGTTTGTAACCTCACCTTTCTATTCCTGCCTCTTCAATGTCCTAATTGGCTGGATAAGCAAACTGACTGGCTGAGAAAGTGACTGGCTAGGTGTAAAATTAGCTGCTGTAAGATTGCAGGGCATGCTAAACTACAACCCGTCATGAGGAATGAAGGCCAGACAGTTAATGCTTTAGTGCCAAATGTTCTTATCAATACAAGCTAAAGGAGCCCCGAGTATAATTGCCCTGTTTATCAGTTCTATTACAGGCCTTCCAGAGGCATCAAGCGAGGGCAATAAATACACAGGTACTGTAGAGTTACAGTGTAATACCCCATCTCACTTGATAGATCTCTAATAAACAGTTCATCCCTCACAAAAAAGAATTATGCTATCTATTTCAATGTCTTCTAGAGTGCAACATCGCCCATACCAAAGCAATCACCAGGACAGCATGATACACGCTGCTGTCAAAATCATTATTTATACCTCTTAGTTGTTTTGAGGCGAGTTTCACTGTTATATTTAACATTTAGGGCCTATGTGTTATATAAATGACAAGTCTTTACCTACACTTGCCAGTGATGAAATTACATGAATAATTTAAGGGAAAGTGATTCTGATAGCAAAAGAGCTGTGTGAAATGAAATGTTTATTAGGTAATTTTCTTTACTGAAAACAGATGAAATATTAGCAGTTACGTGGCTTACTGTGTGTACGGGTGTTGTGTAGTGGAGAGTCAACATTCAGTACTTCAAATAAGACATATTAGCAAATAATAAGTAATGCACAGATAGCAAAGGATTCTGAATCAATATTTACATCAGCCTGTCATTGCTTTACGCTCAGTGGCAAACTCAACATTGTTACTGAGAAGGGCTGCAACAAAAACGTAGCACAAATGTTTTCAACAATTATATGATCCATAATTAGTGTTTAAGGTAAAACTGTCTTTATGAAAATATGTCAACCAATTATGTAAATATGGTTGCACCACAGGCCAAAAAACGTTAATGGTTTCATTATAATGTGGATAAACAATATCTGCTCTTGACTGATTGATAGTATTGGTCGGAACAACAAACATCACCCAAATAACCTCTGCTAACTAGCAGCTGTTAGCAGCTAACATTATGGTAACTAGTTCATCATCTATATAATCTTAGAAACATACTACTACATTGTTAGAAGATATTTAGGTTACTTTAGGTTAGAGAAAAACTTGCTCAGCAGCAAACTGCTCTCTTATTCCTGTTGGCACTGGTTGCTGTGATTTATGTTTGACTCAGCAGCACTAACAGCTGGCTGCAGCCGACTGCTGTCTAGCAGTTATAGTTCTTGCTATAGGTCGACTGTCTAGCAAAGACTAGTCTGGCTAGCTGATATGAGAGCTCAGGAGTGAAGCTGTGTGACGTGTGGGGCTTGACAATTCATGTTGTGAGCTTTGTAGAATTCTGTGCCTCTGTGATTAAAATGACAGTATTTTCCTCGGAGTGGTAATTTTTCCCGCTAATCTCCCGATTTCACGGTGATATAGCTAGCTACAACTCAAATGTTTTTTTTCTCCGATGTTTCAGTGTGGGATATGTGTTGTCAGATTAGATTGGAGGACAGAAAAATCTCCTTCACACATTACGCTTAATTTGTATAATGGAACCTGGCAACCCAGTCTGGAGCATGCGTTGTCTAAAGACCCCTGTCTGACACACTGAAAACGGATACAGTAGAGCCCGTGGTATTCAAGCCCTAGCCTGGCCCCAGCTCGACAAAGTCTGCACTTTTTCAGCCCATAATCGCCACTAATCACTTTAATAAGCTCTCATGCTCGCTGATGCGCGCAAAAAAAAAACACACGCTGAGGCGCTGAGGCGTTTATGGGCTCAATGAATGGAGAGAAGTTAAATGAGTCCTGCACTTTGACCTTTTGTAATGTAAAGTTGAGATGTTGACTTTTGATGATCGCTTTTTTGTTATCTTATTTTATTTTACTGCAGTGAGCTATGAATTTAAGACTAATTAAAAGTATTTTTACTTCTTTGTATTTATTGGATTCATCTGTCTCTAATCATCCTATATGGGGGTAGTGGCATTGAGGGTAGGCCATTTACTAATACCCCAGAAAATTTCACCCTTTTTCACAGCCTAATGTTGGCAGGTATGTACACCTATGATTTTTGTTGTTGTCTCTTTTACAGAAATACAGATCTGAAAAGATATCCATATCCAAGTTAAAATAAAAAATGTGTGTTCTGTATCTTTGAGCAATCTTTTGGACCTTTTTTTCATTTTAGAAAAGAAAGAAAGCTATCAATGGTTTGACAATAGTAAACTGGCTAAAGGCCTACAACTGAATCCCGCCAAGGTCTCTCTTTTCTGACGCGATAAAGAAAAACATTGCAGAGGATGAACTTATTTCGACACCGAGTGTCATTGTAGGAGTGACAGAGAAAATAGCTTAAAAACTGAGAGCTTAGTGATTGAAAAGAGAGGAGATGATAAAGTGAAGAGGACCACGGCCGCGATTAATATCATTTGCCGGTAAATCCAGGTTTCGCTGGTTTTCCAATCACAGATGAAGCTCGGAGCCAAAGCGGTGCTGCGATCTGGGACGCCTTCAAAATCCCCTAGCTCAGAAGTATTGTTATGTCTCTTGGGTATTATCTTACAAAGCCCATTATGCTGCAGAAACAAAAGAGGAGACACAGGCCCAGAACTGTAGTAACTCCAGTGTGCTCGCAAACATACACACACACACGACACACACTGACACATGCACGCATCATGGTTTAATCTTTACAAAGATATGTATCATCAGTACAAATCCCAGCGCGTCCCCCGGATTACTGATATGTGTGCATGCAGCTGTGCACCATTAAAAACAGATGTGACATCTTCATATCATAAATTCTCTGAGACAGATAATGTGAGTACAGCAAATTCAGCAATGTGTAAACAATGCATAAAAACGCCCAAACACTTACACCACATAACCCGCTGGAGCTTGTAATTTCTTGTGGATGTTCAGTGAATTAAGCCGGTGCAGTCATCATCACTGGTGCTGTCGGAGGCATATGCACTTGCTCATTCGGATGTGAGCGTGGTCTCCCATAATTTGGTTAAATGAGCACTCATGTTGCAATATAAATACACGCGCTGTGTACAAAATTGCAGATCATGCTGCTGTTCTGCAATTAAGATTTAACTGCTAGTCGCAGGCACCAACTGTGGTGAGAAAGAAGTCGCTCGCGTCTCTAATTTACAGCCGAACACCGTCCAGTTCAAGAGGCCACTTGAGAGTATGACATGCAATTCTTTAAAGTAGAGAGCTTTTCAGAAATCACCTTATATAAATACAGTTGTATATGGAGTACTAAAGACTACTGAGGCTCCCAGTGAGGGAGTACATTCCTGCTCAAAAATGACACAACCACGGCAACTCTTCAAAGATATTTCAAATCAGACTGCCACGAATCCTCATCTAAAAGCTCAACTTATCTATGTTTTAGAGTCTAGTCAACATGTGAAAAGAGCCTTGGCTCACTGGAGACTAGGGAACTTTCCAAACCGTCTTGGCAGATCTGCTTTGTAACCTTACTAACTTTGTTGGCTGAGCCTCTGAGAGACTTAAGGTTTTTTGTAGGATTGCAAATCTGGGAAGGAACATACTCTTGAGGGTGTCATGCAGCACATGATCCAATCTGATGCTGATATTGTTGTCTGTCTTTTCCTTCTCTCTGGGTTGCTTTTACAGCTTCGAAGAATACTTGTACTGATTCACAGTGTGGGTGACCTTGAGGCTCACAATGTCTTTTCATTTTCATTTTCTCAGCAGGTTTATATTAGTTGCACAGGAGTAGTCAACCTGCAAAGTTAACCACCCTGATTATCACCCCTCATTTTGTTTATTATGATGACTAAAACACACAATATGCTGTATTCTTTATCACGTTAATCATGTGTTTTCTCCCTTTTACTTTCCGCCTGTCCTTAATTGCACTTTTTTTTCTCTTATTTGCACATTTTTAATAGTGGGCAGCTCCGGGGTATGAAAAGTGAAGCCAATGCAGAAGTGCCTTAAACTTGCATTCTTTCTAACAGTCAGCAGGGGGCGACTCCTCTGGTTGCAAAAAGAAGACTGATTGTATAGAAGTCTATGAGAAAATGAGCCTACTTCTCTCTTGATTTATTACCTCAGTAAACATTGTAAACATGAGTTTATGGTCTCAATCACTAGTTTCAAGTCTTTTTCAATACAGCATGATGTTCATTTAGTAAATTATGGTCCCATTTAGAGTCAAATAGATCATAAAGCAGGGGATGCTTTAGGACGTGGCTACCTTGTGATCGACAGGTCGCTACCACGGTGTGTTTTCAGTTCATGAAAGTTAATTGTAACACTTTCTCCTAAAAATGTCTTATTCAGCGTTCGGTTGTACTTAGCTCCATCCTCTCGTGTCACTTGTGGTTGCAAAAAAACAATATGCCGACGGCCAAAAACAAAGATGACAGCGTCCAAAATGCCAAAATCGAGGCTTCAAAACCGTAGTCCACAAACCAATGGGTGACGTCCCGGTGGCTACGTCGACTTTTATATACAGTCTATGGTTTTTAGAGATGTTTTTTAGACGAGGTAAGGTAAGACAAAGTACAAGAAAGTAAAAAGGCAATTGTTCCTGTGTATGACTCCCCGGAGCAGCTGGTGTTGGTGTTTGAACCTCTACAGCGCTATATCTACACTAAAATGTATAATGTTCTTTCAATTGAAAATTGGGTTCTTAGCATACTTTTTTTTCTAATAGTGCAGACAGTCCCAAAGCAAGTACTAATGGGGAGATTAGGAATATATTAAACAGTCTAACAAACCCACACAAAAAGCACACAGTCTTTCTCCCCATTTTCCCATGTTACCCCGTTCTCCTTCTCATTCATCGCCTCTCTTCCTTCTTTATTATTCTGTGAACAATCCAGTTAGTTGAATGGATAAATTAGTTGGTTTATTCCCTATTTCATGCTGTCTTGTACTTAAACAACATATTGCACTCCTTCCTTTTTTCTGCCTGGTAAAAATATTCTAGATTATTATTTATGTCCTGTATAAATAGTCAAATAAGTAACTTTAATGTGAGTTACACAAGATGGCTTTCATATACATTCTTTACAGCTAAACTGCACATCATACTGTTAGTAGGATGTATTTGGCATGGTGACAGGAATACTAAATAGGGAAGGAAAATATCAGTTTATAGTGCACTTTAGATCTTTGATTTATCCAGCATATAACATCAGTGATATTCTCATCAGAAAAAAAGCAGCATATTGTCTGATACCTGATGAGTTGAATTTATGCCATTTAATGAACATGAACCCCACTACCCTTTGTTAAGTGCCAATTTATTATCCTGCTCACATGTTTTTGCAATTTCCTGTGAGATGAAAATTTACATGATAAATTCAATCAAATAAATTATTTTAGGGTATTTTAGGGTTCACTGTATTACTGTAGATGATAAAGAACATGTGGCAGCATGATCAACAACAGAGATGACTTACAACATCAGACCTCATTTGATCAAATGGTGACAATACAAATGCAAGTTCAGAATTCACATCAAAATGCCAGTTTCTCATCATAAAAATAAGCTCATTAAAAATGTTTCACATGTGTACCAGCTCTTCCTACATTAAATATTAATGGATAAAACTATTTGCAATTTGTTCACAGATGTTTATATACATTCGGTTAATATTAACCAATGACGTTGTAATCATGCGCGACATATAGACATGATATTTTGATAATTCATTAAAAATATATATAAAGAAGCAGTTTTAATACAACAGGTCGCAAATACCAAACATCTTCTGAATATTATCTTTTGAATAAACAAATTTATCTTGTGGATATTTGGGGCATACTCTGAGTCAACGATTAAAATATTAATTTTGGTTTGAAATGGGGAATGTGGCCATGGTCTGCCATGATTAACAGGAATAATCATTTTGCTTTTGACGCAGGAAATCTGCCAAAATGGCAGATGCTTGTACGATTAGAAACATAACTAGTGGAACTACTTAATTTAGTCACGGTATCATTCTCAAATTGCTAGTTAACTGAAATAAATTGATCAGTTTAGCATGAATAAACAAATTGAAAAGCTAGAAATGGTTGCTACTGTATACAGCTGATCTTAAAATGCTAACATTGCTTTGACATTTTTTGGTTACGTTTTGTTTGTGAAGAGCTGATTTAGTTTGTCCAGAGAGCGTGGCTGCAAGTACACACACAAAGCTGGTGAGACCTTTACATTTTAAGTTGGGAAAGTCAGAAGCAGGAGGAAAACCAGCAGTGGTTGAATAGAAGAAGAAATGATGGGCCATGCTCTTTCACCGGGGCTTAAATTGGACAGTGGAATAAACCTAAATACGTCATCACTATGACTCAACATGGCACCTCAGTGGTCATTAAGCAGACAAATGATGGTCTGGGAGCAGAGCTGAGGCGCTTGGAAATGTTGCAGGTTGTTGCAAAAGAAAGAAGCTCAAACATCCTCCATCCATTTTCCATCCAGGTTACACCGGAGCGTATCCCAGCATGCATTGGGCTACCAGATAAGGACAGAAAAACACGTGTATACCTACAGGGAACTTCACAATTTCTAATCTGGATGTCTTTGGACTGTGGAAAGAAAACGGATCCCTAGTAGGAAACCCACTAGCACATGGAGAGAACATGTAAACTCCAACTTCTCTTGATGTAAGGCCACAATTCTAACCTCTGACCAACTGTTAACCACAGATACAGACAGAGGGATCATCAAATGGCATATGAATAACACACAAATTTCTAAAGTCATGTGTGTTTAGGCCTTTACACACCGGGTGCGTGACGAAATACCCGCCTATGAATATTAGGGCTTTTATTGTGAAATGTTAAAACAGAAGGAGTGGATCTGGTCTGTGCTGCCTTATTCAAGGTTGAAAGTTTGCCATCTTGGTTCGGACTACAGAAGCTCCATGTTGTTGTTTTATAATCCTTATAATCTAGGCGCAACTCAGCCCGTTCCGCACAACGTGATTGGTTGAAACCTTTATTTGCGGCGCAAAAGCTCAGAAAAATCGTCCTTGCTCTGAAAAAAATGAAGTTGCTTTTTTTGCAACGTAATATTTATATAGTATAATATATATGACAAAAACAACTGTTTGAAAAAAAATATTGACATACGAATTGTTGTTGTCCGTGTTTTCGCCGTTCCCATTAGGGGTCGCCTTGGGGTCGTTGATCCGCACATCGATGATTGATTGGCATACGTTTTATGCTGGACACCCTTCCTGATGGGGGGATACATGTTTTTGGTGGTGGGAGGAAACCGGAGAACCCAGAGGAAACCCACGCAAACACGGGGAGAACATTGAACTCCACACAGAAAGGCCCTGCCCAGACCTTGTATATAAGTGTAAATAGGCCTTTATCAATATGCATTTTTTGCACTACGCATGTCATTTCACGTCACAGCAATAAACACTGAGAGAAAGTGCTCCGGAAGTCAGGCGACCTAGTAAATTATATAGAGTGAGAGAGTCTGTGCCAGGCAGAGGTCAGAGTGGATGGGTGGGTAAAACAAACACACGACAAAATGTCCCACAATGCACATCAATTTCCATTAATTTAATTTAATTTTGGTGACTTTTCAGTCAGCTCATGTAGCATTGATTTTTCACACAGCCACTCCAGACACCAAACGTTCACAGCACAATTAGAGCATGGAGATACCATTGAATAAGTGATATTTGAGTTTTAGACAAGTTTCTCATTGTCTGCTTCCAAGGGAGCCATGAGGATTATGTCAAAGTTTCACGACTTCTTAACAATACAGCTTTTTTTCACACCCTCTTGGGTACATGTGTCGGGGGGAATTCGGTTCCATTATGAGCCATTGTGGAGATTAAGCTTTTCCTATTGAAAGGAAAAAATGAGTTATAACTCAGCATTATCAGCTATTTGTCTGGGATGTTGAGCTGCAGGCTTTGTTGTCCAGCACAGACAGCTCAGCTGATGGATTCCTGACCATAATCTGTGATGTAGGGTGATAACTCAAGCAGACTGACCCCAGTGCATGTTGGTACCTTCACACAGAGAAGCCTGAAGGGCTGCCACAGGGTAAAGGGCTCTATAAATGATTACTCTTTTTTAAAAAAAATATGTACAGTGTGCCTTCTAAAGGCAGTAAATAATATTTATTTGAAGTTCAAATTGGTTGAGCAATGCATGCTAAAGTTCCAAAATTTTTACCCAAGGGAAGAAACTTTTGAATGTTTCAGCATGGAGGCTGTACTCTTAATGCGTCTGATGTATCTGTGTATGTATATGCACGTATCTGTGAGCATGTCGGTGTGTGTGTGTGTAAGCAAAAGCTAAGACCGTTGGTTAAGACTGTACAACTATCCCCAAGAGTGTGCTCTCAATACATAATTCAGTAAAGCACATAAAAACTTAAACATTTTCATCCTTTTTTTGGGTGTTTGTGTATGTGTGCTAGTGGGTGGCAGTTAAGAGGGAAGAGCATTAAGGAGTATTTTATAAAACCATGCCATGCTCTCATACTGAAACTATTCAATCATCCGCCCCCTTTCCCACAGAGAGAAACTCCACCGCACAATCAAACTTGTAATTTTTGCATCACATCATACTTTGCAAGGGGCTCATTTTCTAATGCCAGACAGAGATTTGCTCCAACGCTTTAACAACAATTATTTAAGGATGCCGTTTCCATTATGCCTCTGCAAGGTGCCAAAAGCATCACATTGGAAAACAGCTTAGTTCCACTCCCAGGGAGTCCCTAAAAGGGCTATAATAAGAGTTATTACTTTGCCCAGAGGAAGTGATATCCGCGCAGACCACAGGCACATTTCCTAAAGCTGCCACTTACCACACACCTGCTGTTCTCTGTCAGTCCAGATACAATGAAACCGTTAGAACAGTGCAAGAGTTAGTATAATATTGTAACTCTACATTATGCAAATACTTCTTATAATGTTACCAGTAGTATTCATCAACTCCCGTTTTCAAAGCTGTAGAGCAGAAAGGGGAAAAAGAGCCACAATTGCAGTCTATAGTACAGTAGACACGTTTGCTATATTATGACATTTATATAAATCAATCAATGCTGTAACAAATATGTGCCGCTATACAATATATTTCAATTTACATCAATGACTTATGACATTATGACTTCTATAAGCGTTTACTCATTATTTTTTTTAATTGGCACGTATTAGGCGCTCTGACAAACCACAGAAAGAAAACATTACTTTATGTTATTGCAATCAGTTCCATGTTACACACCAAACGCCATTACGCCAGAGCTATTCATTAGCCACAAGATTAAAGTCCTGCCAGAGTGAGATGAGAGTGAGAAAGAGCAAGAGAGAGAGAGAGAGAGAGAGAGAGAGAGAGAGAGAGAGAGAGAGAGAGAGAGAGAAAGCGATAGAAGAGAGACAAAGACAAAGAAAAGTATCCAAAGCCTGTATTAGCCACTCGCAGGAGCCAGCTGTCTGTTGCTAGGCTGCATTACCAGACACTGAATGAAAAGCTTCAGGAGTCTAATTTTGACAAAATTATACAAATTCTGCATCGACGTCTGCTCATTCATCCATTGTCTTATCCGTTCATTCCTACTCAGGGTCACAAGGTGCTGGAGCCTGTCCCAGCGTAGATTGCTACAGAAGGCTGGAAAACACCCTTGACAAGTTGCCAGTTCACAGATGGACTGACATAGATAGGCACTCACTGCACTCGCATTCACATCTATGGATGTTCTGTAGTCTCTAATCAACCTAACATGCATGGATTTGAACTATGGCAGTTTAACTGGGGCAGCTGGAGGAAACCCAGGAGTGTGGATTGCTCTGGCTCTGAGCACCACTTCTGACTACTGAGCCACATTGCTCATGCAGGCTGTTCTCATACACCATTCGTATAGCTATATCTACGAGAAATTAATGCACAGTGATTTGTATATATACCACAAATTCAATCTGTATGTATGTAATTGTGGGCTGCACGGTGGCACAGTGGTTAGCACTGTTGCCTCACAGCAAGAGGGTCACAGGTAAGGTTAATTAGGTTAATTGTTGACTCTAAATTGCCAGTAGGTGTGAATGTGAGCGTGGATGGTTGTCTGTCTCTATGTGTCAGCCCTGTGATAGTCTGGCGACCCAATATCAGCGGGATCGGCTCCAGCCCTCCCGTGACCCTGAATAGGATAAGCGGTTACAGATGATGGATGGATGGATGTAATTGTGAAACAGGAAGAATAAAGAGCGAGAAACGCAGCGTAGGGTGGAAGTCGGGGAGGATGGGTTGGTCAAAAAACACTGGACTTTTGCTCAGGAGACCGGTGTTTGTATCCCATGTAAAACCAGAAGTCAATGTTGATTCATTTGTCACCTAACTTCTGTACTTAAGTTACGGCACTTCTGGTGTTATTTTAACCCAAACTGCGATCTTTTCCCAAACCTAAGTAGTTTTATTTTGAAAAGACTGGAGTAGAAATTGACACATGCATCACGTGTTGCTGGACATTCATAGGAAAACGCATTAAAAAGAGAAATAACTTTTTTTTTAAAAAGTTAACTTTTCTTAGATTCGTCACATACAGGTACATACATGACATTTGACCTCTGCATTCAACCCATCCTAAGGAGCAGTGAGCTGCTTGGGTTAAGTGTCTCCCAAGGACACTTCGACACGTAGACAGTATAGGAACCAGGGATCGAACTGCCAGCTTTGCGGTTGAGAGACGACTAGCTACAACCCCCCATTTCTTAAGAAATCATACAAACCATTGTATGAGGATACGTTGCAATGCTGCACTTTTGTTTATACTGCATGAATTTAAAACAATTGCTCACAGGGGAAACATTTGGATACATACACGGTTTTGAAATTACAGAAAATGCTCAATTGTACTCAGTATTCATAAGATATTATTGTATTTTCAGTCACAAAGGCAAAAGATCCGAAATTCATGCCACATTATCTTTTGAAAACAATTCAGCTTTAAACTTACTGAACCAAATTAACTCATTAAATGGGCTTATTATAATAATGAAGTGTTACATGGTCTAGTTTGCAAGGCAACTAGACTACAGAGAGAGTAAAAGAGAGAGATGCCTTTTTTTCTATTATGGCTGTACCTGAGCCGCTTTGTAGGTCTTTGAAACTGACAGCCCGTCATAAATCTAATTTCAGGGACACTCATTGTCAATGAACATCTTCAGTCTGCAAAAATGTCACCTTATACTGCCAGTAGATAATCGGATATGAGACAAGAGCTGAAAAAACACGAGCTTCCCCTGTCAAACAGAATGAAACTCACTCGCCAAGCAGAGGATGAAATCAACTACTATTGAGCGTAGACTGTTTACTTATTAAAATGACCCCAAAGCCTCCTCTCACACTGGGTTGCATGCATAAATCTGAGGAGAGCAAACAAAACAATATGATAATAACTTATTCTTCTTCACATCACCTCTAATCCTTTGTGCATTTTAATCTCTTGCAAACAAAAAAATCCCCTCACGTCCGTGTGTGCAAATGTGTGCGTGCTTGTGTGCGTGTGTGTGTGGTGAAACGCTGCGTTTGTGCGACTGAATACACATCAAATATTTCAGCCTTAAAAAAACGTGGATGACTTTCCCTACCTTGGCAGCCTTCATCCCTCCAAAGCTGACACTGATGCAGAAATACACCACCGCATAAGCTCTGCCAGTGGGGTTATGCCAGACTCCGAGGAAGAGTCTATGTGAACCGTGACATCCAGGTGAAGAACTGCCTGTTTACAAAGCAGTTGTTCTTCCCACTCCGGTGCAAGAGGCACAAACCTGGACCGGCAGAGCGGCTACATGACTATACCTGGAACCCATCGCTAGAGATGGAAGCCTGCCTCCAGGAAATCATGCACATTAGGCTCAATGATACAGGAACAAACAGCAGCACACTAGGAGAACTGGACATGAAATACCTTTCTTTAGTGTGTTGTGCAATCACAATGGCTTATCGTCCTATCCTAAAGCAAATCCTGTTATTCTCAGCTATATACAAGGAGTGCAGGATTCTGAATCACAGGAAACGTTGGATCAGATCATGATTTTAAAACACCATGAACATTCACATAACGTATGTGTGATCTCAAATCACCGACATGCTTAACTACCATGCTAAGAGTGAACGCAACTAGAATCATGATGCTTTTTTAATATAAATATACTTCCTTTCTTTTTTTCATGTCAGTGCAGATATGGAAATATATGTCCATATCTCAGCAACTGCAGTAGTCTGCCTGCCTACAAGTCTATACTCCAATTCACTGTCCAAGAGCCCTTTGATTTATTTAATTTACTGTACATTTGAAAGCATGTATTCAGATTTTGTTTGAACTCTCCATTCGGTAGTGCTCCTTTCTTTGGCTTCAAATGATTCTATCCCATACGTATCAACAGATTTCACTGCATCGTTAGAACAGCAGCTGTCTGAATCTTGTTAGTGTCCATTTTCTCCTCTTGTTGCTTCATTCTTAGTTGGTTTGGTTTGGTAGGGAATGATAGTATTATGGTACTTGTAACCTTTTAAAAATGTGAATCGAACCAGTTCAAGGTCCTCACTATTTTCTTGGTTTTAAAAAATGAATAAACCGTAGAGCTGCTATCAAATGTAAATAAAATCATCAGATACTCACTAACATGCCGCATGAACATAAAAAATATGGTAGGAATTTAGTATCTGTCTAACTGGACTGAAAAATAACTGAATTTGTCTATGACTTACTGTAGCTGATATAGAGTCAGATGACAATTTTTACATCACTGTATCCTAAATATAAAGCCAGACTGTGTGTCATGATAAGACTTTTTAGGCTTTCCACATGTCATTTATGTGCCACAGGCTCAACGTTTTTTTCATGTCATTTAAAGCCACGTTATTACTGTCAAACGGATGTGGTTATGCTTAGGCAAAAAAAATTACGATAACAGCTGCAGTTAGGTTTAGCCAACAAAACTACTTCGTTATTTTTAGGAAAGAATTCATGGTTGGTATTAAAATAACTACATAAACTAAGTACATGTCACAAACGTCACTAACGTCACTAACGTAACTTCAACATAACTCGACAACACTTTGGGACACAAACACCTGTCTCCTGGTTGAAAGTTCTGTGTTTGTTGGACCCATCCACCTCCCTTCCTGTCCGCCAAGAGCATTCTTTCTCACTTTTTATGCTACATCATTAGCTCTGAGTGTAGCATATTCACACGGATGCGTTTGCATTGCAGTCAGAAGAGCCTACAGAGTGCTTGGCATACACATGACACACCTTAAACAACAAAGGCCATGTTAATGCACACAAAATGATTTAAAAAAAATACTTTATCATTCATACGCCATTTGGTGAGACCGGGCTGCCCTATTAGTTCCAGTACGTTAGTTCCTGTCAAAACATAACAACTTTTTTTCTTTTTTTTTTTTTTTACACGTCTGTTTGTGTACAGATCAAACAAATTATATATAATTTGTAATTTATTTGGCTGTTCCTGCCTGCTTCCAGTCTGTACTAGGCTAAGCTAAGTTTCTCGCCTATTGGCTCTAGCTTCAAATTTAGCGTACAGACATGAAAGTGAGATCAGTCTTCTCTCGGCAAGAAAGCAAACATACGATTATCTCCAAAAAATGTGTAAATATTCTTTTTAAATTGAATGATGACAAAACATTCAGGCTGTTCTCATACACCGCTCATAGCTATACCTACTCAAAGTAATGCACTGTAATTCGTATATATCCCACAAATTAAATTTGTACGTAATCCACGTAATGGTGAACCAGGAAGTATAAAGAGCGACAAACGCTGCGTAGGGAGGAGGTCGGGGTGGATGGGCAGGTAAAAAACCCCGGATTTTTGCCCAGGAGACCAATGTTCATACCCCATGTGAAACCAGAAGTCAATGTTGAATTATTTGTCACGTAACTTCCGTACTTAAGTTACGCCACTTCCAGTGCTTTTTTTTTAATTAAAACCACAACCTTTTCCTAACCAAGTAGTTTTATTTCCTAAACCTAACCAAGTTGTTTCCTTTGAAGATGGAAATGTATTTTGAAAAGACAGTTTGCATGTAATGAGCGGAAAGTGACACATGTTGCTGGACATTCGTGGGAAAACCCAAAAAATTAGGAATACTTTTTCGTAACCCTTGTATGAGGATACATTGAAACACAATGATTGATCATTTGAACAGCATAGCAGACCCCAGGAACGAGTTCTAGCTAGCTTGCTCAGACATACGCTCACAGCAATGTAACCTCTAACACTGCTGCAACAATGAAAAAAAAAACTGTATTAGAAGCCTGTTTCATCACAAGTAAAAAGCATCAAAAAAACTACCGGAGTGTCCTCAGAAAAGCCACAGTCCTCCAAAATTGTTGGATCAAAGTGTTGCCTGTAACCCTCTCCTTGAAATTAGGTGCAAACAGGGCTGGAAAATCCACCATGGAGCCTGTCCACACAGCCCTCAGCTCTCTATCTCCTCCTACCCAGCGATTCCATCACAGAGCTCAAGAGTTAATGCGGTTGATGCAGTCCCTGCCCGGAGGGGGTAATGAAGTGACTAAGGGCTGACCGGCCCTGACCGGTGACAAGACAGCAGGTGTGAGCGGTCAGGAGTGTGACTGTGAAAATGTGTGTGTGTTTGAGATAGAGAGAGAGAGAGTGTACACTAAGCTGGCTGAGAATGAACCAGGCACCCTAACCACAGGTCCAGATCAATTAGTTGGCCTAATCGGTCCCCTCTCTGTCAGCCATAAATACCCCCTGGTTTACCCCTGTATCTGTCATCTTTACTGCCACACCGCTATCATCTATCAGCCTCTCTCTTTTTTTCTTTCTCTTTCTCCTTTTCTCTCTCTCTCTCTCTCTCTCCTTTTTTTTCTTGCTCTCCCTCCGTCTATCCGAGCCATCTCTTCTCCTTTCTTTACACACTACGTTTATGCTCCAGCTTGGTAAACGGTAATCAATGTCTCACAACGGTGGACTGCTTCATCTAAACGATTTTTCAGGATGTGTGTGTGTGTGTGGGAGAGAAAGAGAGGAGAGACAGAGTGACGGATAGAACTTTTACTGTATGCACACACACACACATCAGTATTAACAAAGTTTTGCATGTAAAAGCTTTATGTGTGTGTATCTATGATTTGTGTGGGTATCTGTGTGTGTGTGGGGAAAATGTGTGAAAATGCCTGCCTGGAATTGGCACTGACTCCAGAAGCTCACAGTAATGCATTCACTTTTGGTACATAAATCACAATCAGCCCATTCTGCCATCTGGGTTACTGCTACATGGCCCTTGTAATGTACACCCTGGTTAGACCACCGGCTGAATAAATGAGTCTAGGATACAAAGCAGATACGTGTCTGTAATGGACGGTAAGGCGGCAAATGTATTCCCCCCTTTTTTTTTTCTGGCAGAGAATATATGATATATTATATTCCGTATCAGCTACCAGTTAAGGGATGTGTATGTGTGCACATATGTGTGTCTGTGCGTATATGCCAATCAGATGATCTTAAAAAAATTGTTTATAGAGCCTCATAACAAAAAATGACAATGCTTACTGTGACTGCAGTTCAGATGGTTTTAGTAAATAAAGAAGATATATCAGTAAAAGACCACAACCACCACAATCTGAGGCATTTACACAATGGAACAAATATTTATTTCAGCATGGCACAAAAAAGCACCCTGAATAATGTTAAATATAATGACTGAATACTTGACTTTTTTTAATTGTTCAATTTTAAACTGTTCTGGAAGATCTTTAGATATTTTTACGTCACAAAAAAAACAATACAGTTTACTGAATGGAAATCATCCTAAGTTGTTTCATTAGATTGATTACATTGCTTATCAGACCTGAAGTTTTGCTGATCTCGACACCAACCAATTTTCGTCCGGTATTGTAACATGCAATAATCTATTTTCCAAACACAGGGTCAGTAAAGGTCACGGTCCTCAGCCAGAGGTCCGGCCTCTTTGACAGATTCCTGTACAGATCAGCATCTAATTGGAAAATTAAAGCGATTGATTGGCTATTGGGACTAGAGGCATTTCTCTCACTTTCACAAACACCAATTAGCTCAGGATAAATGATAAACTGAGGCGGTCTCACAAACAAACACAGTTACCCATGTACACACACACACACACGTACGTGCCGATACACACGGTCAAGAACACCCTGAAGGAGTAAACTTGAGCATTTCTAACCTCAGCCAAGGTCACTTGGTAATATCTAAGCTTAAAGTGTACTGTAACCCCACAGTCACAAATCATATTCTGCGATATGAAGCGCATACATACAAGTCCTGCTGTCGGGGAATAGGCTGTATTTCATCCAGATACCACAGAAATTAAGTGTCTGCCTGCCTTAACGCAAAACAAATATGAAGTTGGGATGGAATGAAATTGATCTTTCTTGTGTGTTGTGATGTATGTATGACAGTACAGCGTATTTTGAGATTGCAGAAAAGCTAAATCACGACACAATGAAGCTTTTTCTCTCTAATGAGCTGCCATTCGTCCGTCCCATCAGTGACTGTATATGAGTTAGACAAACGACATTGCAGTAAATTTAAATGTCATCATGTCTACAAATAATTTGCACAGTTGGTTTATATAAATCAACTTAAAAAAGAAATTGAAGGCAACAAATCACAATGAAAAGCTTGTGGATTGGGAAGGAGAGAATTCAAACAGGAAAAGCATGTTGCACAAAATTTGGATCATGTCCAGCAAAAATGCATTTTAAACAAACAGGATATAAATAGCTGCTGCTGATGCTAATTTGATCTGTGGATATCCATTAGATCCACGTGGAGATTAAAAATGATTAAAATACTAAATATAAATAAGTAATTGATGGTGGTATGAATATGTGCACAGTAGTGATGAACATAATTAAAAAAGAGGAAAAATGAGGTTATTATTTGCAACCTTTATTCTCTTTAATCTACAACAATTGTAGGATTATCACAAAGCCGGATAAACACGATTTCAATGTATTGTTTCCTGATAAAAAAAACTGTTTTGATGGTATAGTGTGCTTTTTAAGTCTGCATCCAGTCATTCAACAGCATGGCTGTTTTAGTGCACAGTGGCAGACATCCAACTTCCCCCAAATGCATCCTGTTGGCGCATCAAGTGGCTGCAGTCCTCAGAAACGCATCCCACTGTGCAGTCACATTACACCCCTGTAATTTCATTTAGGGAAAGTCTGCAGTGATGTTGCGATAATAATTCGGCTGGCACTGCATATATACACACACTATATATATATACAGTATATATACTCTTGATCACAGCCGAAATGCATGCATGCGCACTGCCCAATCTTACTGTGGAGATTTCACTGAAATGTTGCCCATTGAATAAATGCAATGCGATGCAATTATCAATATGCAGACACATCACAGCTCGTGCAACCCGTCAGACACCATGTCCCACTTAAACATGTTACAATTAGCAGAAATCATTTAATATGATCGGAATCACGAGCCGTTCTCGTGCGCAAACGCTCATTAAACCCTCCGTTAATTGTGTTCCAAGTGGCAACAAGTTAGGCGGTGATGTTCAGCCTTTAAGTCAAGATAAAAAAAGGTTCAATGAAATGCAAAAAAGGTAGTACCATTCCTCTTCCTTAATACACACACACAACTCAGTGTGTGTGCATTTATTTCTAGTGCAGCTTGCACACAAAACTCCTATACAGTGCCATGTCAAAAAGGCATCATGTAAGTCCGGTGGAGTTGCATGTTGCAAGAACCAAGAAGCCACGTCACAATGAACTTTCCTATTAAATTAAACCCCCCTACAAAGTCCTACCTTTTGTTATCGTAGCAGCAGGAAACAAAATGCCTTAACAAGTTGCAGTCTGGGATGCTGGTGGTGGTGGTGACGGCTATAGATTCAACTTCCTCCCCGGAATGAAAGGTGTACGATCCTCTGTGTGATAATAAACCAGAGGGATGGATGGAGAGACGCTCTCTGAGCTGTGCGCCCTTCTTGTCTGTCTGCCACCGCGCTGCGCGTCTGTAGAGTCTCCGTTCAGAGAGGAGAGAGGAAGCGCATTCAGAGGGAGACGGCCGCTTACGGCACGGCACGGCACGGCACGGTGTGGAAAGCCCCTGGTGGTGATGGAGGGAACTATACAGATGATGAAGAAGTGGAGGAGAGAGAGAGAGAGAGAGAGAAGCAGCATGGTGATCATCGGAGCCACCAATAGAAATAAAAAGTAATCCAGTCAACACACTAAAAGGGACTGTGTGCATTTGTTTGTGTCTTCTGAAAGAAACACAAAAACAGAGAGTGCTGAAACACACAACTGAATCCTTAAGTTTCAGAGCTAAAGGGCAAAAAACTTGCATCTTTTACCTTTATTTATTCAGGGGGAGGTTCACTGAGAGCAATGCTCTCAGTTTCAGGAACGCCCTGATCACATTCACACCTGGAAGCTTCAACCACATTCTGATCTGCTGGCCACTGAGCAGCTCCACTGGAGCGGATTGGGTTAATTGCCTTGCTCAAGGGCACCTCAGTGGTGTTAATGAGGGAGGGGCAAGTGCTGCTTTTTTCACTTTCCCCACCCAGACTTATCCTGCCGGTTCGGGGATTTAACCGGCGACCCTCCGGCCTCAAGCTCGCTTCTCTAACCTTTAGGCCACCACTGCCTTGTTTTCAAATGTATTATTCACTTTTATTCCTTAACTCCATAACTGTACTCCTCAGTCAAGTCTCCACCAAAGTGTGGATTGTTATTGTCTGTGCAGTGTATGCAAATAGTTCAATCATTGATTAGAGTTTACATTAACAAGCAACTGTGAATTAAAAACAAAAATCTGGTCCTCTCTTTATAGGTTCCATGGTGAAAGAGGAGGTTGTGTTGGGGGTCCTTATCCAATGAGAGGGTCGCACTGTAGGACAGAGGGTGTCGTATCCTGTACAGATTGTAATGCCCCCAGAGGCAAATTTGTGATTTGTGATTTTGGGCTATACAAATACAATTGACTTGACTTGACTAGAGCGGCCACCGTGGTTCTCAGCTGCAGTAGAGAAATGCAGTACGAAAGATGCTGTACAAGGCAAGGTAAGTTTTATCGCACATTTCATACACATAGGCAGCTCAAGTAAAAGACAGGGAGGATAAATCAAAGTGCATAAAACTTCTTTGAGATAAAGAAGTTTAAAGAAGACACAGACACAACGGACTGTGATGAAGTCCGGAGGTGGTATGCAGATGTATATTCTTTGGGTATTGGACAAGGTGAAAATGTCAAGTACGTCTGCTTCTTTGAAGCGGTTCACCTATTAATCCGTGTGTGTGTGTGTGTGAGAAATATGCATAATAGAGTGAGGGACAAGAGACAAGAATGTGACAGAGGGAGAGAGAGAGACACACTGACACACAAAGAGAGAGGGAGCGGGAGATGTGTCTGCTGCAGATTACACACCATCACAAGCAGCTGGAGAATCTCTCAGAGGCTCAGTCAGCAGGGCTGGGGAGGTTAGGAAGCTGATGTACCAACAAGGGTTTTTAAAAGCCACCGTGCAGAGGCTGTTCACAGAGAGGTGCTGAACAGAGGAGGAGAGGCTCAGAGAGAGAGAGAGGAGGAGGTGGGAGAGGAGGGAGTCAGAGGGTGAGAGCGAAAGTGAGAACGAAATGTAATGTTCCCAAGTAAAGACTTATTTGACACTTTGACACACTTATTAGACACTTATTTGCCTATTTCAACCCAGTCTCACGGGAAGGCATAAAGATAGCATGACATTACACGGACATTCCGTGTGTCATGAGGATGCATTTTAGTCTTTTCGCGCTTCATTTGTACGCCACGCAACAAAAATGCGGTAACGTCCGCAGTAAGTTTAGGCAACAAAGCCACTTAGTTAGGTTTAGGAAAAATATCATGGTTGGGCTTAAAATAAGTATGTAACTAAGTGAAATACGTATGGAAACAACGTAACATAATCAATCAATCAATCAACATTTATTTGTATAGCCCTTTACAATTACCAAAGGTACCCAAAGTGCTTTACATTAACATCAAGAAATAACAGGAATAAAAACATAACATATCATAAAATCATAAAAAGGTACATAAAAAGCACAGGAAAAATGTCACAGCGCTACTAGGTATTAAAAGCCAATCTAAATAAAACAAATTATTACGGAAAACAGTTACATTGGACTTGTAGTAGAGAATAAAAGGCGTACAAATGGCCTGTCAAATGCAAGAAAGGTGTTTGTATTGCACGCTAAATGCCTTGCGCATTATCTTGGCAGTCATACGCCTTTTCGTGCGAACGGGCTGAGTATTTGGATTTCTGCCTCAAGTTGTTTTATAGGACCAGTGTGTACATTAGGAACATTTCAGGGGATCTATTAGCAGAAATGGAACATAATATTCATAACTATGTTTTCATTAGTGTATAATCACCTGAAACTAAGAATCGTTGTGTTTTCGTTAGCTTAGAATGAGTCCTTCATATCGAGATAGCGAGCGGGTTCGCCATGTTGCTCCGCCATGTTTGTTTCTGAGTTCTGTTGCTCCTAAAGTAGTGTTATTATTGCAAGGATGGCCTCTGCATCTTTGGAAAGGGAGGAGTGAGCGGAGGGGATTTCTGCATCTCTTTTCCAGCTCACAAATACTGCTACTAATTGACATTTAACCTGATATAATTTTCCGCAGTGCTACAGTTCCCTTCAGAGTTACAGTTCTTTTCCATTAGGTGTTCAACTTAATTTGTCTACCTCCTCTGAAGAGCCCGTAAAGCATTAATATTTTTTCATACATCTAGCCATAGCTGAATCACTTGGTTTGTTTGAAAATCACTTGTCACTTATATTGAAACTCTGTGAAAAGGACAGAATTGAATTAATTTGATGTACATATTTAAGCAAAAGGTTTTGTCTTGTAATCATCTTTTTCCTCGTAGCTCAACCTTTGCGTTATGCTTCAGTATACTTGCTGTCCCTGGTCATTTTACTTAGCCAGCTCCTGGGACGGAAGTGCTGACTAAGGACGTGCCTCCTGAATATTACATTTTTCCTCAGCAGCGAGGTGTTGAAACACTGCCCGTGCCTATCGCTCAAGCCCATAATGGGAACCGGAGACCAGCAGCTACAAACATAAATATCTGAGGATATAGTACTGTAAGACACAACCAGCAGAAGATCAATACAGAGCTGTAAGAGAGAGAGAGGGTGGGAGAGGGACCATGGGTAAAAGGTCCATGGTAACGGTAGTGTTACCGGGATTCTTCACCAGTACTCTATCTCCCATGTGGAAATGAGTTTAAAGGAAGGTACTAGTCAAAGGTTACTGAAGCAATCTATTTCTCCTAATAAAGAGATGTTTCCCCGCCACACTTGATACGGTGTATTACAGCCATCTTCCTCTTATGATTCTATCCATGCTCACACTTCCAATATTGCTTTTGCCCAGTTCTAAAACAAGTAACCTACTCGGCTGCAACCACTTCAGAGAGACCCAAATTGCATAATGAATAAATTGTCTGTATTTGGGGAAAAACAGCTGGTTTACAACATCTCTTGCTTTGAGCCCTACGATATAAATCAACTTGGCATGATTACATGTAGAGCACAAAGCAGCTACTTGGAACATTGTAACTGTCAGATTGTGTTGGAATAGCAGCACAGTAGGTTGAAAATGTTGTGAGCTGCTGTTTATGGGCTTTAGTCCAAATCAGCACCATGGATAGCGCTTCATTTCCACACAGTAGACTGTGGGAGAGAGCTGCTTTAAAGCTGATTCCAAATCAGCACCATGGAGATCTCCTCATTTCCATACGGGAGACTGTAGGAGAGAGATGCTTGAAAACTGATTCTAAATCAGCTCCGTGGACATTTAATTTCCAAACAATAGACTGTAGGAGAAAGCTGCTTGAAAACTGATTCCAAATCAGCATCATGGACAACTTATCATTTCTATACTAGTGCTGTGGGAGAGAGCTGCTTCAAAATAGATCCCAAATCAGCACCCTGGATAGCTCATTTCCAAACAGTAGACTGCAGGAGAGAGCTGTTGAAATACTCATTCCAAATCAGCACCATGGACAGCTCTGTATTAATGGAAGCCTGTTGGAGAGAGATGCTTGAAAGCTGATTTGGGATCAGCACCATGGATAGCTCCTCATTTCCAAACAGTAGACTGTGGGAGAGAGCATGCCTCAAAGCCGATTTGGGATCAGCTCTATGGACAGCTCCTCATTTCAAAATGGCAGTCTGTGGTTAAAAGCTGAATCCAAATAAATAGCATGGACAAGATATTTTCAAATTGAAGACTGTGGGAGAGAGCTACCTCAAAACTGATCCCAAATCAGTAACTCATAATTTTCTTTACAGCAGAGAGTGGATGAGCTACGTCAAAGCTGACCCCATATCAGCACCATGGACAGCATGAGTTATTCATGCGACCTTTCTCCACCAAACAGCATTTCTTCTCCTAGGATGAAGCCATCCAAAGAGTTGCATTAGACAATAGTGACTTCTTTATCATCTCTAGTGCACTATGGAGTGGCCACAGATTTAGACCAAAAAGTCTAGAAGCAATGTTTAAAAATGTGCATCACGAATCTCAAATTCTCTTTATTAAAAAATGACATAAACAAGCGGAGTAAATTCTAATACTTGTTTGTGGGGCAAGACAATTGCAGAGACAAATAACTTTATTTATATACAACTTTTACAAAATACTGTTCAATCAAGGAAAGCAAAGGATGCACAAAAAACAGCCGCGGCAGAAGCGAATATGTCAGCGTAACGTTGAGGATATGATGCAGACACTAATTAGATGGTAAGTTCTTCCAAGAAACTGACATAGATATAATAGAAGGATTATTAGGATGTTTACATTAAACCCTTGAACAATGCTTGCCAAGATTCAGAAATGAGCAATATTGTTTCCTTACAGCACCACACACCAACTCCATCACATTTAAAAAAAAGCATTTAATATGGATTTGTCCGTGCTGTGTGTCAAATTAGGGTGGCTTTGACTCATTGAAGGTTCACTCTAGCCATTGCAGGGCCATTTCAATTCAATTTAATTCAATCCAATAAACTTTATTTATCCCTGCGGGGAAGTTTTCATGGTGGATAAAAATACATTAAAACAACACACACACTGTGAATATAAAGAGTTACCAATTCACAACACCCACCCCAACACCAACCAACATTAACCTACTTATATGAGCTAAAATTAGATTTACATTTAATAATGTTCTGAAAAAATCTGTTTTTTAAAGACCACATTTACATAGTCAATAGGTCCCAATTGTTCATCCTTGCAATGCTATTGTATAGTAAATGTGTTTATAGTTCTAGCCATCTGGCCATGAACTCACACAACCTGCAAACTTTCCTTCAAGCTCATCTCTTTGTATTATTGGATTTGGTTTTGTCAAGATTCAAGTAAGAAAAATGCCATAAATATATTGTTTTGTGATTATTAAAATGTCTAGGACTGTTGTGGGATTATTATTCATGATACATACTCTTGTGGGGCTAAATAATCATAAATCTTCCAAATAAACCCTAAGTTGTTGTGTATATTTGTTCAGACAGTGTGAGTACAAATACAGTTGCTCCCAACTATAGGGCCAACGTTGCAGTATTACAACATTACAACACAAAAACATTCAAAAACACTTTAATTTCTGCATTAGAGGTGTCCTACAACAACATCTGAAAGGTGAAAAAATATTTCCATTTTTTCTATATTTGGGCTTTACAGGGTTAAGACTGTATAAGCATAATTGGCAGTGAACTCCAAGATTCTGAGGTTGATAAGATAGGGGAGTTTTAGTTACACACCAGCAACAAAGTCAATGTAGCTCTGGAGGACAAAGAGAAGAATTAGTAAACACATCCGATAGCATGACTATAATAAATCACTGAAGCTAATACAAAGTCAGAAGTTAAAGCAACGTGGAGCTTCGGTGCAGCTCTTCTCTCCACCCTTTATCAGATTCTATCAGATCTATCTAGCTGTACTGGAGTATTTTCTTAGCGATGTCAAAGTGAGCTGCAGGCCCTAAGTTAAAATCAACACACCTGCCAGACATACCCTTCGAAGTTTTGAGAGATCAGAGAAGAGCAACCGGAGGCCCAAATCAATAGTGCATCATCCGTGTTTTACTGTGTGGATTTCAAGCCACTGCTTTCTATTCTACTTGAAAGCACTCTCTCCAAATGCATTTAAACACGGCGGGTCAGTGTACGGCTGTTCAGGGTTGAGAGGACTTGTCACTATTTTTCCCGATTGGAGTCTAAACAGTTGTAGAAGAGAGACGACTCCTTCTGCTTTACTTTAAAGGGGTTTTGATTTGCTTTCTGAATGCTGGATCTGGATTGTTGTATGAGAGTGTCTTCATCTATTTAGCGTTTCCTCTGTTTCTCAAAACTTTCAGAAAAGGTCAACATCAGATTTGCAAACAAATCACGTCCTCTGTTAATAATGTTATGTTGTCATTTCGTATGCCAGTCACATTTATGGTCTGTATGAAATGCTCAATTATACTCACAAAAGAAAAGGATGCACATTTGGATGAACACTTTTATTAATGAGTCTGGTGTCATAGAACAGACGGATGCTGTTTGATAGCAGGCCCGTTACATAGACTGTATAGAAGAAGTGGACGTAGCCACTGTGACGTGTGCCATTGGTTTGTGGACTGCTGTTTTGACGGCTTGAGTTCGGCATTTTGGCCATCGCCATCTTGTTTTTTTTGCAACCAGAAGTGACACGAGATGGTGGAGCTAAGTCCAACCAAACGCTGAATAAGACATTTTTAGGTGACCAAAATGTTAATATTAATGAACTGAAAACACACTGTGAAAAGATTAAAGTTGTAAGACGAAAATGCAGACAACTCCCAGACCGGACAACGCCCTGGTAGCGACCTGTCAATCACAAGATAGCCACGCCCTAAAGCATACCCTGCTTTATGGTCTATTTGACTCTAAATGGGACCATAATTTACTAAATGAACATCTTGCTGTATTGAAGAAGACTTGAAACTAGAGATTGAGACCATAAACAATATTTACTGAGGTAATAAATCAAGTGAGAAGTAGGGTCATTTTCTCATAGACTTCTATACAATCAGACTTCTTTTATGCAACCAGAGGAGTCGCCCCCTGCTGGCTATTAGAAAGAATGCAAGTTTAAGGCACTTCCGCATTGGCTTCACTTTTCGGAACCGGAGGTTGCCCACAGCCTGCTAGTGATAGCAGATGATGGAGTGCTGGCATCACATAGGGAGATTCAGGGAAACCAGGAACACACCACCACTAGCTTTAGCAACATTTTAATCCATGTCAGCACCAATAATAGGATGAAGAAGTCAGAGATCAAATAAGAAAGCCTAGCCAGGATGTTAGAGTTTGCCAGGAAGATGAGTCGGCATTGATGAATTGTCTGTGGTGGGTAATGATGAGATGTACAGTAGTCTTACTTCATGATCCATTTATGGCTGGCTTGGAAAATGTAGTGAGGAGGGATTTGGTTTTGTTAATAACCGGCCTTCTTTCTAAAGTAATCACAGTTGCATCCTCACACGGTCGCATGCACAGGCCACCAGAATTTAATAAAGCCTTAATGATAAATGATTTGATTCTTCATTATAGTCTGGATATGATTGGTTTCCCCATCTGACTATACTAATGTCCATGTTGTTCAGGCTACTAAACAAGATGGTGTTGCCTTAAAGTCTATTTTCAATTTAACCTCCAAACTTAATATTAAATTCAACTCATTCGAGGCTCTTGTATTAAGACCAGAGCTGTCCTCAACCAAAGAAATTCTTAGTCGACTAACACTTGACTAACTAGTTGATTTAATTGACAGATCTGTAAAACTGAGTTTCACAGATACAATCACACAAAAGCTCCACTTTAAATATTGTGTTTACCAGAGATGCTCATACGTTTCTTAGACATAGGTCATTCAGCATTAAACCAAAGCATAAAAAAACGACTAATCGACAACAGAAATCTTAGTCAACTAAGACCAAAATGTCTGTTAAAATGTGATTTTTGAGAGGGAGGTTTGGTGGTATTCTTATTTACAATTTTTAGAAGAATTTCAAAAATGTATCTCAGCCCTTGTTACTTATTCTGATTAGATTTCAAATGACGGTCCCCAAATATCTGTCCAGCTCCTTTAATCACTTCAGAGACCATCACAACTATGCAATAAGAGGCAGCTCAACAGATTTGATCCTTTTTAGATTCAAGAGTTCAATGAGCGAAAATATATTTTTTTAATACACGGCTGTAATCACATGTAATAAACTTCCAGTATCTCTTAAACTCATTGAAGCAGAGAGGAATTTTAAGCAGGCTATGAGGAAATGGCTCGCAAAGGAACCTTGCACAAATTAACTCAGTGTTGTCTTTTTTTTATAGTTTTATTTCTTTTATGTGATTAAATGGATGTTGTATTTGCACCTGTCTAGCTTGCCACACCTGGCATTTTGTCCCACATTTTGAATGTCTGACTGTCTGTCTGTTTGTCTGTCTGTCTATCTAAATATTCACCTGAATAAGAAAATTCTTTTTTGCTTAGGAAGCTTCCTAACTGTGTGAAATGACCCAGAAGTAACTCAGTAGCAGCCATGATGAGAGCTGTTTGAATTCTCTAAATGTTAAGGAAAGGTGCTTCACTGCTTCCTTTCTTATCTACTTCAGCACAGGATACACTGGACCATTCTTTACCAAAGAAAAGGAGATAATAACATCCCACTTTTAAAGCGACGCACCATTCTGCCGTTCATGAAAACAAATGATATGCCTATCTTGCATATTATTTAGACAATAGACAGTCATATACTAATTGGGATTCACGTTGATAAATATGAGTAGACAGTGATAACCATTTAGTTTCACTTTATTTCTATTTATCTATTTCGAATGAGTAACAAATAAGTAAAAAACAACAATAACAAATAAAATGAACAGCAAACATATAGCAAACAAATAATCAACATAAATAAATATTAAATCAGAAAAGGAGTGGGAAGAAATATACATTTAATGGTTCTACTCCTTCACCATAGCTCAAAAAATAACTCAATATTTATCATATAAACTTTACTGTAGTTTGTAGGTTATTTTCTTTTTTTATTTCAATTCCAACCTTGGTAATGAAGTGATATTTTTCATCGGTTGTCCATGTTAGGTCAGATAATCCTTTATTATATGTTGATGTAAAGTGTTCCAGCAGCAGAAGGACCTGCGGTATCTCTCTTTAACACACAGCGGAAAGCAGCCTGTCACAGGAAAACCTATTTAAGACCACACAGCTGTGCCTTTTGTAGTCCATCTTTGTAACATTGTAGTGTCACCACGGAGGAACCACGTCACTAACATCCGCCGCCGTTGCATCATCATTACAGAGCCAATAGTGTAAGTGCGGTCGGATTCTCCTAACACCGCGGTTGTCTTTTCCTAAGTCCTTATGAATTCTCCTTCATATCTTTCCTTGACCTCCTGACATTTTCCATCGAGGTCAAGGAAAAGTGGTTAGGAAAAGACATGACGTCATTTTTGGACGTTTCGACCGCAGCCAAGGCCTTCGATCCTCTAATCTAAGTAAAGACTCGCCATTTCTTGATAGTTGAACCTATAACTGTAGTTGCAACACTTTACTTAATCATGCGGGATAGTAGTTATCTGCCGTCTCCGTTATCACATGGTGTCGGATAGCTTTCTTATTCACTTTGAAGCGACACTAGCCTGTCCTTGTAATGTTGGTGCTGATGTGTTTACCACTCACCACATTGGTCCATTAACTTTACTGCAGCGACGGGCCATGTGGAGAATTGTACCAGTGACTTAAACAAAACCCGTTCTAGTCTCCCAGATTCAGTTGCAACTCCTTCTACCAAAACAAGACGATCGAAGATGTCCACACCCTAGTTTTACTGAACAACCTGGTGCTCTTAAGCAGGCCTGCGGGAGATTGAAACGTAAATGCCGTAAATCAAAAGGAAAAAAGGACATTTTTCTACCTCTCATGAAACAAATGTGTGTTGAATTACAAGCGTGCTCCGTCCGCGGCTAAAGCATCATATTTCTCTCGCTTAATGAGTAACAATAAACACAAAGCTCTCTTTCTGACACTGCAGCCAAACTTAGTCAAATGCAGCCATCTGTTAGCATCAGCAGTTTTTTATGTTGAATCCCAGATAGTCTGGGCTCTTAAATTTTTAGGCTCTCTATTGAAACGTTCTTTCAACTGTTGTTGGCGTCTAAACCAACTCCTCCACCCCCTACCAGCTGAACTTTTGAAAGATCTCTTGCCATTTCTGGGACCTACAATGCTGAATATTGTTAATTTATCATTTACGACCGGCACTTTTAGGCACTACTAGCCTTACTGTAAGACTGCTGTGGTTAAAACTCTACTTAAAAAAACATGTACCTTGATCCCGGGTCTCTGTTAATTATCAACCAGTCTCTCACCTTCAACTCTTTTCAAAATTACTAGAGAAGTTTGTGTCTCGGCAACCTTCGGCCCATATATTTAACAGTAATCTTTTTCAACCTTTTCAATCTGCTTTCAGGGCCAGTCACTCCACCGAAACTGTGCTTACAAAGGTGGTGAATGATTTACCGCTTATTATGGACTGGATTCCATCCTCAGTGCTTCTATTACTGGATGTTAGTGCGGCTTTTGACAATGTGGCTATGTAGATATGTATACTTTTGGACCGACGTCTCTGGCCTGGCTCTCGCGTAGTTAAAGCCGTAGGTATCTGAAAGAACAGTTTCCTTTAGAAATAATACATCAAAACTTTCTGATGTAAAATATAGAGCATCCCAGGGCTCCTTTCTTGGCCCTTTTCTTTTCTCTCTTTATAATTCACCTCTTGGCCAAATTTTCATGGAATTTATTTCCACTACATTCATGATACTCAGCAGTAGGTGCTATAAAAAGGTGGAAAATTATTACCAGAATGAACTGCCCTGCTGACATCAGAAAGTCTGACTCTGTTGAGGCCTTTAAATCTAAACTTAAAAATCATCTTTTTGCCTTAAAGCTGCAGTGGGTAGAAATGGAGCAATTACTGTATGATTAAAAAAAATATATTTTTATAAAACGGTCACTATATCCTGACAGTAGTGCATGAGACAGGTAATCTGAAAAAAATCATGTGCCTCTGTGTCCTCCGGTGCTCCTAATGTCATCTGCAAGATTTCACAGACCGGAGGAAAACAACCAATCACAGTCGAGCTGGAGTCTTGCAGCCCAAGCGGTCAAACTAGGCAGCGCTGATCAAATATGAATCAATATTCTGTTACTGTAATGCCTTTTTCTCGCTTCAAATGTTTTCAAAAACATCTTGTAGTGTACTGTTTGGAGAGAAGTTGAGGAAAAACCAGCACCACCTACCAGCCAGAGCACAGCCAATAGGAACGCTCAATAGGAACACTCACTCCGAAATGACCTGTGATTGGTCAAAGTGTCCCGTCACGGGCTAGATATTTTAAAGTCTGAAAACAGAGCCATGAGGAGATGCAGAAGTCTAGTTTTCTCTCAGAACACTTGAATTATAATATGCTGAAAGGTTATTATGGAATTTTTGCTCAATGATGCCAAAAACATTCTGCCTACTGCAGGTTTAACTTTCAATTTCTATTACTCTGATTACTTCGTAATCCACAGGGTCGGTATCAGTCTCAATTACTCTTTTCAGACTAGTACTTACAGTCCATGTTTGTCCTGCAGACAAGAATACTGTAAAATTTTTGAAAAACACTGCATCCCTCTAACCCTCTTTGTTTGTGTTCCACAAGCACAGCTGTGTGCCCCTCTCTTTCTCTCCCTATAGTTTCTCCTCCTCGTCCTCTCTTTTCACTCAGGCTTCTCTGTGCTGGACCATCAGCCGTCATGGGACTTCTCTCTCTCCCCTGGCTCTCGGTGCATCATTCCAGATGTTTCGGATCTGCATCTTCGTCCTCCAGGAGATTCAGCCTCTCCTCTTGTCTCCCTCTCCCCTGTGTGCATGTTGTACACTCTCTCTCCCTCTATGTGCGTTTGTCTCTTCTCCTATCGGTGTGAATGGTGTGCTTGAGTTTTGCCTCTTGTGTATTTGTGTAGTCTGTTCTCTTTCCAAGTCTCCATGGCGGAGAGGAGGTTGTGCGGCTCAGGTCTGTTTAGCAGCACGTGGAAGTTGATTGACGTCCTCCCGGATCCATATTCTTCATAGATGTTTACAATCTACTCTATATTTCTGTCATCCTGATTGTCCGTACTGTAGTTTTATTATGTTGGTCTATTCTGTACACACAACATCTATTACCTGCGTCCTTATCTGAGTTGAGGGTCTAATGATAAAGGATGTTGTATACTGTACAGACTGTAAAGCCCCGTGAGGCAAATTTATGATTTGTGATAATGGGCTCTATGTAAATAAAACTGATTTGAAGTGAGTGTTTTAATTAATGAGTTTGATATAAAAAAGGGGAAGCCAGTAGAGCACAACAGCAGTGGTCATAGTTATAATTCACAATCACTTAAGTGCTTTTAAACATCATAAAATAATCAGAGGCTGTGTATTCTTACAGCCCACAGACTACAGTCAGAGCTAAGCATACATCAGAGATTAAAAAATTAGGCTGTTCTTGTTCATCGTTTGTAGCTATAACCTATGAAAAGTAAATGCACTGTAATTTGTATGTAATCCATGCAATCTGGAACCAAGAAGTATAAACAGCAACGGGGGTGGATGGGTGGGTCAAAAAACACAGGACTTGGCTCTATCTGTTTGGCGTGGAGAGGAGATCGTGTTGCTCTGGCTCTATCTGTTTGGCGTGGAGAGGAGATTGTGTTGCTCTGGCTCTATCTGTTTGGCATGGAGAGGAGGTTGTGTTGCTCTGGCTCTATCTGTTTGGCATGGAGAGGTCGTGTTGCTCTGGCTCTATCT
>CAKALU010062506.1:2876-35701 GCA_916700995.1 Hozukius guyotensis | reverse complement strand
GTGTGTGCGTGTGTGTGCGTGTGCGTGTGTGTGCTTGTGTGTGTGTGTGTGTGTGTGCGTGTGTGTGAATGAACTCCTATTGGGCATTAACAGCAGCAGAGCGGAAAGCGGAAAACTCCAAAGTACAAAGGGGCATGTCGCTCGTAACTGTGCCGCACAAACTGACACACGGAGAAGTGGAAAAATCCTTCTGTTATGTCACTTCATAACTTTCCAACTGTATGAAAAAAGTTTGCCGAAGTGGTGAGACAAGAGACAGGAAAGAAAGGACGAAAGAGATAAGGACATGTGAAGGAGAAAGAGAGGGCGATGCAGACAGATAGACAAAGAGATCGTTTGTTGTAAGATGCCGGTGTCCTTTCCAAGGACAAGCAGACATGCCACTACCGTCATGTGAGGAGACTCCTCCTCTTCCTCGTCTCCTCCTCTGTCTCTTCAACTCCTCCTCCCTCGAAAAGTTGGACTTGTCCCTCATCTGACTTTTTCTCTCAACTCTCTCGGTGATGTGGAGGTGAATGAAAAGGTGAAAGCTGTAGTGTGGAAGTCAAAAGCAGTGAGCAGAAAAGTTTTCAAAGAACCTGGAAAAAAAAACCTTTCTCTCCCTCCAATATATTATCTCTCTCGAAGGTTTTCTTGACTATTTCTCTTTCTCTTTACTTACACAACTCATTCTGTTTCTGCTGCCTCTTACAACCTACACTATAGTTTTTATTTATTTACCCAGAATCTCCATTAGCTACTCTCACAGTGGAAACTTCCTGTGGTCCGTACAAAAACACATCACAAAGTGAAAACAAATATAATATATAATATATAATAAAAATACAAAGCAAAACACAAAAAACAAAAGAAAAACAAACAAATTTCAACCAAAAGAAAAAGCAATAAATAAACAACAAATTTCAAATTTCAAAACAAAAGAAATGTCCCCACTGTGGGACTAATAAAGGAATATCTTATCTTATCTTATCTTAATATAACTACTAATGACAATAATAATAAAAAATGACCACAAGTCAACAAATAAAAAACAACAATAAATGATCAGTGATAAAACTGCTAATGGCAATAATAACAACAAATGACAAAAGTGAAAAATGCATGAAAAAAAACAAAAGGAAAGCAAGCAAACTACAAGAAACTATAAATCAACAACATTAAAACTACCAATGACAAAAATAAATAAGAACAAATGACCACTAGTTAAACAGGGAGTAAAAACAAGCAAACTACAAGAAACACTAAATCAACAATAATAACAAACATTTAACAAAGAAAAACTAAAGAAAAACAAGCAAACTACAAATAAAAACACAAAACTCAACAACAATAAAACTACTAATGACAATAAGAACAAAACAACAAGAACCCACATGTTAAAAACATTCCATACAGCTCAAACACAACAACAGCACCATTACAGAACAGCATATACAGTTCTATAAATAACGCAAGAATCTTCCTCATTAATGATCACATAGTTCGATATATTATGTAGCTTGAAGTGTCTTATTTGGAGCCGAGCTGGTGTACTCTTTAAAAACAGTTTTACTTGTTAAATGTGTTAATGTCTGATGTTAAACCATTCCATATATTTCCATTCCTCTCAACACAACAGCAGCGTGCTGCTGCTGGTTTATTCATTACAAACTTCAAACCCACAAAAGTCTTTTCCAAAGATACCACATATATCAGGCTGAATTTGGGGAAATTGTGTATAAAATAAGTAGAATATATGTGTGGGTTAAGCTGATTGTGACCAACTTAAAGCTACTTAATGCGAAATAAAAGAGGAAGTTCTTTTTTAACACCTCTTTTTCTCAATTTCCTCTTTATATGTGTGTCACCGTGGATTATTTTTTTCTACTAGTCTGGAAAGTTACCAGTGACTCAGTGACCTTTGACCCAGTTAGTGAGCAGAGGTCTTGTCAGCTGCTATCTGTCAGAGAAGTGAAAACAGCTTTGGTTTGAAATGGCAATTACGGCAGGGCTTTTATTCTGAAAGCCTCACTAACTGACACAATGCACCTCAGCTCTGATCCAAATGACGTGAACGCTGCGTGACCAGTGACTGCAGCTGACGGGGAGGAAATGACTAATTGTTATGTTGTGTTTCTAAAACATTTTGCACAGATTGTTCTTTTCCCAGTTGTCACAGTTTTTACAGGATATTTATTTTTACTTCAGGTTTTGCTTAGGTCTATTTCCTCTTGTAATTGAATACTTGAATACAAATTGACTTTGGATAGACACATTTGCAGGCATTTTCAGCTTCAGGCGAAACCTTTTTCAACCCAAACTTGGTTCAAAAACAACCATTATATGTCATTTTGTTTTGGTAGGTGCAACCAAAATGAGTGAGTAGCAGCGTGTTTGCAATTATGGCAAGACTTAATGACAGCGTACTGTATAAAGTAGCTTCCTTCAGCAGACAGCCTGAGCTGTGGATGTTGGCTTTTTGATAACGCCGTCTTGGAGCAGATGACAGATTTCCAAGCAAAGACAATTAGGCAATGCCTTCGTCTTATCAGGAGACCTGAGTTCATGACCCCGTAACATTTTGCAATATGTGATGGTCATTTCAACTCATTCAACAACCTCTTGATGTTCAAACCCCCAGTCTCACTGGATCTTGAGAACTGGGACAAACCGGAGTTTTGAGCCTGGTTTAGAAGGAAATCACTAAACTAATATTCACATTTGGGGGTTATTTCAGTGCGCGTGTCTGTTAGCAAACTTAGTGTGCGTCAATGCTGGGCTGGACACAGTACAGTATGCATGCATGAGTGTGTGAGACGCGGAGTGAGCAGGGACAGTGGGTCTTTGTTGCCGTTGCCAGGGTTCAGGATCAGCCAGGCTGGCAGTGCCTACAGTGACTCTTTTCTTTCTTTATCCTTTCATTCACTCTCTCACTAGTTTTCTATGCGGCTCTACTTCTCCACTGCATAATGATGAAGAATATAATGCTATATAGTTGAAAAAATTGATACCTGGGTTTTTTCTATTTATTTATTTGTTTGTGTGATACATTTTAGAAGATAAGATCATGAGTACTTATAATATATTACATGAAGTTTTTTAATCCAGGATTTTCAGCATTCTTGCTATAGCCGTCTTCTCACATGAACTCTATAAAATGTCCAGAGAACTGCATTTTTAGAGCGTGCAGGAGGCAGGACATGATTATGTTGCAGTTTCTTGAATTTGTCCGACAATTTCGGCGTTGGCCCTAAAGGCCCAGTCACACGAACCCGACATCAAAGATCTAGCGGCGACCGAGGCGGACCTTTTGAGTCGCCTCACGTCGCCTTTGTCTTGGCCAAAAAGTTGCACTCGAACACACCGTAAAGACTACAGCCGTCGGCCAACTGCCACATACGTTCTGCGCCTGCGTGAGAGGGGCGTTAACAGGTTAGAGCAGCCACACTGCCTGACCTATTGACAGTATATTGACATCATATCAGCTACATTACTACAGTTTACATGTCTAGACATCTGTAGAATATGTCACAGACAGTGAAGGTGATCTATTGACAGTATATTAACATCATACCAGCTACATTACTACAGTTTTGATGTCTATCTGTAGAATATGTTACGGAGATGAAAAAAAGTAAAGACTTATTTTTAAATCAACACTTCCTGCTTTCATTTCAAAATAAAAGCCCTCAAGCGTTTTTTTTTCTGTGGACAGAATTCCTTCATTTGTTAACACAAGGCTTTTATTCTGAAATATGTGCCGGACAGTGTTGTAGAACATGCTGTGACTTGGAGAGCTCCATGAATGAATATAGTACGGAGTTTTAATTGTGGATTATTACTATTATTTACAAATCACCACACGTTTCTTAACCTTTCTCGGTCTAAAATAAATATAAATGATATTTATAATGAAATGAAATGGCCATTAAAAGGCAAACAGGCATTGAACTCCGAATGACTGCACCAACACCGCACCAACACTTCTCTCATTTATTATTTATATATCCTGCTGCTACCTGACCATTGCACTAGTATATATTTGTAGTTTTAATGATGTTTTGCTTTGCTGTACTTGGAGAGACAAATTTCCACTGAGGTGGACAATAATGTCAGTCAATCTATCTATGTATGACATTCACACACGGGCTCAATTGGACATTACACAGGTTTTGTACTCGGGAGCCGGCAGGTTAAAGTCTGTTTCATGTCCAGTCCAAAGGATTCAGACATTTGTGTTCTCACATACACCCTCTGGGTAGTGTATAAATAGATTCAGGGTTGCAGTGCATGTGTGAAAAGGGGCTTATTTCAGCTCCGGTGTTTCTTTCTATGACGGCGTATCATACCTGTCCCTTGGCTATGACACATCTATCAGCGTTCTAATTAACACTGGCAGGATGAGCTTCAATATCAAGATGTGCACAGAAAAATGATATGAAAAATAAAACCTGGGGCGAAACCCATTGTTCGCACAGTCCTTCTTGTGGTTTTAATAAACCTGAAGTTATGAAGAATATGGACACGAGCCTCTCAGCGCGAGATGATTCACTTTTGTGCTGGAAATAGTAGGTTTCTAGGATAACTCATATTTGCACTTGACCACATTGAAGAAATTGTAATACTTTTTTGGCAACTATAGATTCATTTTGAGAGGGCAAATCCTCAAAAACAACATGATGTATTGATGACCTCATCGTCGCAAGAATCCAAGATCACCAGAGTTGACTTGTTGTTTAATTTGATTCCAGGTTGAGTTTTAAATACCTGCCTGCAGCTTTGACAGGGACCTGAACAATCGGTGAATATAATAATACTGACAATAATAATAATAATAATAATCAGAATCCATCTCTTCCTGTCTTTCTCTTCCTCCAATCATCTCACTTTCCCATTCCTCTAATTGCAGCCGTAATCCTTAGCCAGATTAGAGGGATGTGCAGGGTCTCTTGTGTGTGTGTGTGTGTGTGGTCTGAATGAGCGATGCATAGATCTCTCATCACACGGGTTGGAAACTGACAAGAATCCAAATCCAATTTTCTCCCCGCCGACGTTCACTCGTGTGAGGAATGTGATCTGGCAGCTTGTGAAGCAACCGAACCAAAACCACAGAGCGTTTCCACCATGCTGTAATGTTTGTTGTTGTAGCCTACTTTGATTACAGTTGTATCCATCAGCTGTCCGATCTCTCGCTGACGTTGGTACTGATCCATAATATATTCACTAATTCTACAGCAGTTTTCCTGTGATATCATTTCATAAATCCTGCCTGCTCTCTTTAATACAAGCTGGGCCTGGAAGGAAAAGGGTTTCTGGCAAAGGTTCGGACCTATAAATAGCTCTCTCTTTTGTGTCTCTCTCTTCCTCTCTCTTGCAAAGCCCGACCTGGTTGTCATGTGTCTCTTAATTAGTCTGCATTTATGGTCCATCCATTTCACTGCAATTTACTGTCTTGTCTTTTGTCGGCTCTTTTAAACCATCATCCGCAGAATTCATACATAAATTTGAATTGTGGACGACCAAATAAGGAGGCGTTCTTACTCGGTGTCAGTTAGTAAGTTATAATTTCCCTGAATTAGCTCATCGTGGAATGAATTATTAATCGTCATGTTTCAAAAGCAAAGCTGCAGTATTTGGGTCTAGCCTTTGTTGAGGTTTGGTTGTCCAATGAGCTTAAGGCATTTGTGTCGTTTGGCTTTACTAATAGGCATAGTCGCATGTCATCTGCATAGTTGTTTGAATTGTCATTATGGTCTATGATGACAACAAGGCGATTCAAAGCGCTTTACATAAAAGTTTAAAAGCATCGCGACAAAGTGCGAAAGAAACACATTATAAAAGATGGAATAAGATAAAATAAGATGAAATAGAGTACAAAAAATGCATAACATAAGATGTCAAATAAAACCTACTGAATAATAATATGATCCAAATCAGTGTACTCTGTTCCAACCATGACATACTAGTTTGTCGAGGCTAAATAACGCTCCAAACTTACGCTACATTTTGGCAAGGAAAAACATATTCAAAGGGGTCCCTTGACCTTTGACCTCATGATATGTGAATGAAAATGCGTTCTATGGGTACCCACTAGGGATGCTCATTTTGAAAAATGTTCTTAACCAATAACCGACCCTCGTTAACCAATTATTAACCGTTAACCGACAAGATTTGTCAGAGACCGGAGCCGACTTCCTGTATTCTGCAACTCCGGCTCTGCCTCTTAAGGTGGGCTGTTAAGGTGGACCAGCTTTTCTCCTTAAAGAGACGAGCCGCTCCTCTGAGCCGCTCAGCTTTTGAGTTAATTATTAACATTTATTTTAACCGTTTTAACCGATAGAGTTAATCGGTTAAAATGTCAGTTAACGGTTAAACTGTTAATTATGGACATCCCTAGTACCCACGAGTCTCCCCTTTACAGACATGCCCACTTTATGATAATCACATGCAGTTGGGGGCAAGTCATAGTCAAGTCAGCACACTGACACACTGACAGCTGTTGTTGCCTGTTGGGCTGCAGTTTGACATGTTCTGATTGGAGCATATTGTTTTATGCTAAATGCAGTACCTGTGAGGGTTTCTGGACAATATCTGTCATTGATCTGTGTTGTTAATTAATTTACAATAATAAATATATACATACATTTGTATAAAGCAGCATATTTGTCCACTCCCATGTTGATAAGAGGATTAAATACTCGACAAATCTCCCTTTAAGGTTAATTTTGAACAGATACAAAATGCGATTGATCACGATTAAATATTTGAATGGATTGACAGCCCTTGATGGAACACAAAGGGATGTCAGAAAGCAACATTCGGTGTCATTACGTCCTGTCCCTTTATCTGACCTCAGCTTGTTGTAGATATAGGAGGAGAGGTGGTAATAGACCAGGGAGGCAAACTTCTTGTAACCGTCCTTATCAGGCTCACCAGCCAAGCCAAGAGCGTACTGTCTTCTCTTTCTGTCATCACTTTTATCTGTGTTTTTGACATATTCTTTAGAAGAAGGATGTCGGACTTTGACACAGATATCCCCAGTAGCAGACGGGTGAGGAGAATGGGGTTGACGGCGTCTTTTTCTCCCTCATCTAGGATTTTTCTTTTTAGAAGTGGGACGTTTGAGGCTTTATAGCATGTTTGCATGACGCCCTTACATCTTTATTGTGAAATCCCCTCTATAGCAATCGCTGTTCTCCCGAAACAAACCCAAACGTGCTGAATTGAGCTCAATGTCGAGCACTAAGAGTCAATAGAGAGATTCCACTCCTTTTCCTTTAGGGAGGATCGGGCCTGACACAAACACCTGGGTTGGGAATTTCAAGCAGGTGTGTGAAGTCTCTTTTTGGGAGTTCTGACCAACTCACTAACCGTGATGTTCAGTAGATTTCTTAGCTCTCAAAGCAAAAGAACTGTTGTGTTGTTGTGCTTTATACTAAGGCAGATTGGTGATAGCATTGGCACCGTGAGCATTAAGCTGGCAATAACATCAGTGTGCGTCAGAGAGATGCTCTCAAGGGAATTGAAGGTGTCACCAGCCAATTCTCCAAAAATTTGGGACAGCAATAGCATTAACAGAGAGTTGCTTTCGCACATTCTACATGTTTTCAAGCTTTATTTTCAGAGAATTAATGCTGGGTAAAGTCTGTTGTTGCATTTTCAGTTCCACCCTGTTTGGTTTGACGCACCAGGAGTAGAACATAAAAGCCAGGAGATCATCAAAATATTTTTTCGTCCTCTTGTATCTTGTACAAGACAAGTTTCTGCTTCCAGCTTCTGCCATCTAGTCTGACAACTTTCTGTAACTCGCTGTCCAAATTGGCTGCAGTCTCGACTCTCAGCTTGACACTCGGCGGAGCGAAAAGAGAGAGATGACATTCGATGTGATTTAAAGCTCAAGATCCTGTAAGAGAGTTAGAGTGAGTACACTTATGACATGGAAGAGAAAAACACAGGAAATCGATTCTAAATGATATTCAAACTGGTGGAAATATTCAGATTAATTCAAAAAGAATTGATTAGTTGCTCAAGATTTCCTCTGAATTTACGTAACTCGTTGTCTTTGCTATGTTTTTGCAGTCTGTCTGACACAAATGTGCTCCTGTGATGACAGATTTACAGGTTCACTTTCAAGATGATGGATTTTGAAGCATCTAGAGTACGTGAAGGGGTATATACGAGTCATGTGAACTGTTCGTAGCACAGCAGAAGCAAAGAAAATCAGCGTAAAGAGGTGCCAATTTTCCGTGAATAAAGGCACGTTTTCCGGCTAGAAAGCTCATTTGAGTGCAAAGAAAAGGTTCCTGTTTTATACTTCAATAAGTTGAATGTGCTGTTACAATACTGCAGTGTACTGTGGGAACCCTGGTAGCTCAGTGGGCTGAGAAACATACTGTTCCTATAATGTGGTGGGTTGGAATTTGACTCATGATTGTGGTCATTCAACTTCCTGGTTGCTGTATTTCCCAATATTCTCCATTGTGTGTATGTTTCTTTTATTATATTAACATGGTAACATAGTCAACAACATGATCTCAATGTTGCTGTTTGGTGTCATTTTAACAAAATCAAATATAAAGTCAAATCCAAAAGGGTATAAATAGGAATGAGTTGTTCATTTAGCAGACAGGTCACAGCTTTAGTTGTTGAAATCTCGTGATGTCTGCAGGAGAAGACAATAGATCGTTGTTTGCTTCTCTGGAGGAGGAGGAATAACTTAACACGGAAAATTTTCTCCCCACGTCAACGTGAGTTTTCGCTCTCCGCCCTTCTACCGCTGAAACAACCTGAATGTCACTGCACTTGTATTTAGCTATGTATCGAGCTTCCATATAGTCCATGTAAGAATTTGGTGTCACTCAAGGGGACATAATCTAGTTGACACTTTTGAAAAAGAAAATGCTTCTGTAGTTAATATTTTGGTGTGACAACCAGTGTTGAGTGACAGCTTTGTCTCTGTATTCAGGTCAGCCACCAATATAAATTGAACTTTTAACACTTGTTCATATCCTAATTTCGGCTCAGTTTAAGGACCTTTAGAACTGTTTTACTATGAAATGTTTGGAATCATTTTAAAGGGTGTGTTCTTGGCTTTCAAGGCCAGTCCATGCTTTGAAAGGGGCAGCAGCAAAACGGATTTTCCGACGGGGAACTCAAACCGTTTTATCCATCCATCCATGCTCTCACCAAAGCCACCAGACTCCATTGAATAAACCTGTAATTTTACCTTGAAGAACAGGAGTTGCTTGGAATCAACATTTATCTATTTGGATAGATGCTGTCTCCAGCTGTGTTCATTTGTGTCAATCAGTGACTTCTATCAAATATAAAACACTGGTGGTTTTGGTTTGATTATTAAACACTTTAAAGTGCCTCTACGTCACACTCGGTACAAAGTTCAGGGAGGTTTGGATACTACAAGGGCAACCGGCAGCGGAGTGAAACATTTACTTTCATTTACACTTTTAGCCACCGGAAGGAACATTTAAATCTGCATTTTGTTCAGTCCAGTATAATAACTTATAGCTTTTTAATGTTCGACACTTGTGTACAGACCCATAAGTCTCTGCAGCAGAGCAAACAGGAGAAAGAGAACAAACAATATATTACAATGTCTTTGTTAAAGGGTTGGTTTATACAAATTACAAAAAGATCTCACTCACCACTAGTTGTATTTAGCCATGCATACAGTTCAATTTTTATGTGCTGAGGTTTTGACATTTCTACCACACAAAACCCAAACTATCCGCATAGCTTTACTATAACTTTATTTATATAGCACTTACAAAGTGCTTTCCAGGAAAAAAAGAAAAATCAGCAGATAAAAACCAGAAACAGCAACAACAATATATAATACAATAATATAATATAATATAATATAAACAACAGAGGGATCATAAAAACAGAAATACCAAAGGATAACATAAAGTTCAGATAAGTCAGTAAGACAAGTCAGGAAATGTCTTTTTCTAATATGAGTGAACCAACCCTTTAATTTATCCTCCATTGTGCCAGTTTTTCTATTAAATGTAGTACTAATAATACTACTAATAATAATAATAAACTTTATTTATTTAGTGCTTTTCTTAACAAATTTACAAAGTGCTTTCCAGGACAAAAAAAAACAAAAACCAGCAGGCAAAAACCAGAAACAGCAATAATATAATATAAGATAATGAAATACAAACAACAGAGGGATCATAAAAACAAAAATAACAACGGATAAAATAAAGTTAAAATAAGTCAGGAAATGTTTTTTTTTCTAATTTGAGTGAAGCAACCCTTTAATTTATCCTCCATTGTGCCAGTTTTTATATTAAATATAACACGAATATGTCTGTTAAATGATAGTTGACTTCCTGTAATAATATCACTATTACTCCTTGTACTTGTACTACAGTGACACGCTAAAGGCCATGTTTTACGTCTTCTCCGCCCATGCTGTTTATGTATGGCAGAGCATTGTTTGGGGTTAAACAAGAACGTATACTGCATTAATTACGCGTCTGAAACCCCCATCAGCAGCATAAAAACTCTGAGGGAGCCACTTAGGCTCAATCATGGTTTTGCTCTCTCGGTTTTTATTGATGCAAGAGAGACATCACCGCTGCGTGGGAGGTCGAATTCCCAACGACTTAAACACGCTCAAGTACAAATCCTTTCGAATGAAAGTGTAAACAGAAATTCTCAACGTGTGTGCAAATGTGTTTGAATAGAGGGCGTGGTCGCAGGTCATTGTGAAGCTACAGACAAGTGGCGAGAGTATGCACACACAGCTGCAGACACGACGGGCTGTGAAGTGCATGTCGTTAGTTAGCATCCCAATGACTTTCAGTGGATTCTCATGAGAAACTGCACCACAAAACAGTTTCCATTGTGTTGTGGTGAGCTGCAGCCATTATCTGAGGGGAACAGGAAAACTGGATTTGATTTTGAAACTGTCCCCTGAAGGGTTTTTCTCAACCTTTCTCCCTTTATCTCTCTCTTACATCACCGTCCTCTTTCTCCTGGATCTATTTCATCCCCGTGAATAGAGTTGGAACAAATTGAATTCATTGCCGTGGCAGGTTTTCTAGGCCTGTATTCGGCTAAAGCAGCAACAACATGAGCTGCGTTCATTGTGTCATAACTAGAACAATACCACACTCATACTCAAATCGCTCATTTTTTCAGTTTTCTCACAATTCCTTACAATCCTTTCTCCCTCCTCATCTTTGTTTTATACCGTCCCCCTCTAGTGTTGCCAGATCTTGCAACCAGGTCTATAGAAACAAGCCCAAAAGAAGCAACTCTCCCCCCCAAAAACAGCCCAAAACAAGCGACCTTACCTACCTACCACAATATGAGACAGAGGCGGCCACTTGATCACTTCATATATATGTATAAATCTGTTTTGGATTGCATTTCCTGTCATTTTTGCATCCATTTTTAGCTTGTAACTTTACATTTTTCCTGTTATAAACTTAAAGTAACACGTTTCATGTCATTTTTGCGTCCATTTTTAATTTTTAACTTTACATTTTCCTTGTTATAAACTTAAAGCAACACGTTCATGTCATTTTTGCATCCTTTCTTAGCTTGTAACTTTACATTTTATAAACTTAAAGTTGAACATTTCATGTCATTTTTTTGCATCCATTTTTAGCTTGTAACTTGTCTAACTAGTTCGGCAGGATGTGCTCGTATATCACACTTACAAAAACGTCAAACTACCTTTGAATCGTCCCCCACTTGAGGGTGAATCCAATCTTTAAGTCCTTTCTCTTTTTTCCCTGTCTTTGTTGGCCATATTTCGCCCATTTCTTACCTGGCATTTTTAGCTAAACTCATTCAAGAGATTTGTCTCGCAACAACACCGAATGGCGGCGGTGGCGGTGGCGGTGGCGGTGGCGGTGAGTGAGACCAGTAAAGAGGAGATAGACAGAAGCAAATAAGCAACTACACTTTAGAAACGAGCCCAAAAAACACAACCAGCGACTACCAATATTTGTAAGCCACTTTTCAGGAAAATAAGCCCAAAATTGCTTTTAATAAGCGAACTTAGCAACTCTGTCCCCCTCCTCCCTGCATAGTCTAGTGACTATAAACAGTTGGAAGTTTACTACAAACACATCCAACAACCCCCACCAGCCAGCCAGCCTGCCCACAAGGACAACCCCTCCTCCTCCTCCTCCCTGCAAGTTTCAATGGACAGGAAGAGCACTTCTTGGTTTGGTGAGTGACTTCAGGGTCATGAGCTAAGGTGGCAGCCATAGATAAAGAATAAAGAGAGGCCGGGAAGCTTTTGTTCGGCGCATCCTCTGCACAAATATACATGTTAGGATTATTGGAGTGTCGGAAAAATCTAAATCAAAGGGCCGCCGGCGCCACGGGTGTGTGGTTTACCGAGGCTAAAGAGTCCTTTGTTCATGCAAAATGTATGTGTTTCTGATGATTTATTCATCTAAAAGCAAGCAAGCAAATGAAGCACAAAGACAACATGGATGGTCTTGTTCTGGTAAGCAGGTGTATGCTGGTCCTGGCGTATAAACCGCAAAAAATGAAATAAAATAGTTCAACTAGTAAAAGAAAAATCAAAAATCGAATCTAAATAATCTAGAATAATAAATCAAACTTCATATTAGTAAAACAACAACTAAATACTAACACATTAATAGCTCCTAGAATAATTAATTTCTGTACCAGCTTGAGAAATGTCTTTGTCTCAAGGACACAGTGTGTGTCCGGGGTCATTAGGTGGCTCAATCATTCATTTAAACTCCTCTCAGTTCAACTTTATGGCTTGTGCTTTCCCAAGGAACACTAAGGTGGGGCTTACAAATGGAGCTGCAGCCCGTCTGGTTCCTGATAGTGTATCAGCTCGACCAATTTATTAAGTATTAATATCCCTTTCCTGGTTTAGTAGGAGCTGATCTTTGCCCGAGCTTGGACTAGAAACCCAAATTTCACCTTGCACAAATTGGGTCTCAAATCGGATTTCTCAGTCTGTATATTAATCCTGTATGTGTGCAGCAGGCAGGCAGCCAAGGACCTTTTTGAGCTCACTCGGTGTTGCAGCAATGTGAATCTATGAGTAACACAATGGTTTAGCGTTGTGAAAGACATTCCAGTCCTGAGGTGGAAGGACGTCAGAATCAGTTGGGAGTTTTTAACAGGGCGCATTGACCTCAGACAGGGAGAGAAAGCTCAAGATTCCTCCCTTTGCATTCCTCTTGTTATCTCAACAGTTTAGTCCAACCTTTCTACCAAACCCTCTTGGGAAAATAAAGTCAATCAGCTTCTCACTTCACATGCGTCGTTCAACTCTGGGCAATCAGTCACCTGCAGAACTGGACTTTCACCTTTCCAGCTCTGCTTTTATCTCTCATTCACTTTTCCACTATCTGTTTTTTTTCTCTGCGGTCATCCCTGTTTGTACTGTAAACTAAGCACACACACACACAGACAGGGATTCACTCTGAAGGGCGTGGGCGTTCGGTCGTCCCAACCACCTGCCTGTTGCATGTAGAGGTCGTGAATGGAAAAAAGAAGGCATGCAGTGTTGCCAGATCTCGCGAGAGAAACAAGCAACCAGGTCTGTAGAAACAAGACCAAAAGAAGCAACACCCCATACCCCAAAAAAAGCCCCAAGCAAGCGACTAATATGAGAGAGATGAATTTACTTTGGATTGCATGCATTAGATTGCATCCATGTTTAGCTTGTAACTTTTCTTATTATAAACTTAAAGTTACACGTTTCATGTCATTTTTGCTTCCATTTTTAGCTTTTAACTTTACATTTTTCTTGTTATAAACTTAAAGTTAAACGTTTCATGTCATTTTTTGCGTCCATTTTTAGCTTTTAACTTTACATTTTTCTTGTTATAAACTTAAAGTAACAGGTTTCATGTCATTTTTGCGTCCATTTTCAGCTTGTAACCTTTCTTGTTATAAACTTAAAGTAACACGTTTCATGTCATTTTTGTCGTCCATTTTCAGCTTGTAATTTGAAGATTAGATCTAGATTCTGGAGGCATGGATTGAGGAGACTAAATGAGTAAGAGTGAAAGAAAAGGAAGGGAAGCGGTGAGAACAAAACAGGGAAGTTGAACAAGATTTAGCCCTCCCCTTTCTCCTGTACTCCTCCTCCAGCGCTGCCACCCTCCTCCAGTTACCCCCTCTCCGTCTCCCCCCCCCCTCCCCAACACTACTACTCACCTGTCCAGTTTCACCCCTTTCCATCTCCCCTCCCCCCTACAACCCCAAACTCCTCCTCTCTCGGCAGGTGAGCCACTTGTGACTATAAAGGTATGCTAATATGAAGCAACCTATCTTCTGTGCTCTGGGGAGTGCGGTAGACACAGGACTCAACAGGGCTGAGAGAGAGAGAGTGAGAGAGAGAGAGAGAGGCGGAGTAGGAAAGTTGCAATTTAAAAAGACAATTGGATTGACTGTTCTCAGACTTGCGTTGCAACCATGGGGCTGGGAGTAAGTATTGGAGCTTTGTCACATGTTTTGGACTAAGAGTCTTTAGGTTAGCTGTTTTTTTCAGTTTTGAGCTCAGACCAAGTTTTTGTCACAAGTTATTGGTTAAGCTTGACAGTTGTGGATTGCCTGTACTTTGTACTTTAGTTTCTGCTGTGCAAAAGCGTACAGTTTGAGTTATATTTATGAGAGGCATTCACAATCCTTCCAACAATGATTAACACACGTTTTTACAGCATGTTTGAACAGCAAAGTTGACACTGCTCTCCGCTCCGACTCAAGAAGGAAGCTTCAGAGCAAAGCTTCCCGCATGTGCTCGGTGTTATTCAGAAGCTGATTTTGTCTTCTCTTTCTTCAATCCAGAGAGGGAAAGATGAATACAAACTGGCGGCAACCTCAGATGGCGGGAGCAAGAAAGCGAAGAAAGCCAAAGCGGCGAAGGATATGGACGATCTGAAGAAAGAAGTTGACCTGGTGAGTACACAAAGAGTCTTTTAGTTAGATAATGCACTCAGAAGTTTGTAAAAGTGTTTGTAACTTGCAAAAATCCACCTCAATTCAAGGTGAAAGGAGCAAATATACATAGAATGACCTTCTTGAACTTTACAACCATGTCCTCCCATAAATACTGTTTGCCTCATGCTTAATGACAGCCTTATTCAGGCCATGTTAACACTCTCGGTCACTGCGAGTCACTACCATCGGTCACAGCGATGACACAGTCACGGCTGAGACAAACCTCCGCTTTGACCTCATGGTTAGTCACATGAGCTGCAGCCGTCTGCCCTCGTATTTCATAAAAGATTGGCACTTACACGTCTGCATGCGCTGTCACATGTCATTAAGGAGTTCACAGCTATACTTAACTTCTAAGTCACGCTTATCTAGATTAGTTTTCAACGCTTAAAGAGGCTCATTATTGTCTCACTTTTATCAAAACACATGAGCTCTTTTTTCTGCATCCGGTAAACACATAGCAGTCTGCTTCTAATTTCCTCTCAGATCATGTGTAGTTCATTTTATCTGCAGCGGATACTGAACTGCACCCAGCTACTGAGTAAAAGTTGCACGCATAGAGGTTTAGATGGGTTTCCTGTGTAGAACCGTTACCTACTTTCCACTGGTGTCAGCTTTTTTTCTCCGTCTGTATCTGTTGCAAGCTGAGGTCGTTTCCCAAGGTCACCTCTTGCTTTAAGTTCATCCCCAAGTCAGTGAGAAGAGCTGACGAATGATTACACACCACCAACTGTACGTTAAAATATACATTTTATTGGCAGAAATACATTTATTAAAGGTTTCATCTGTAACTTCTTAAGAAGTTTTCCCACCCTTAAAATGTTAAAGTCAAAGCAACTTTTATTTTGTAGGATAGTGTCCTTCACAAGGTCAGCTCACAAGGAGGCAGATTCAGGTCTCGTGTTCATCTCAAAGAACTTAATAGATGGTAGTGAACATGTTAAAATGTCCTGCTAATGATCTGATAATATCATAATAATCATTTTTGCCGTATTATAGATGCAAACTGGTGTTTGACTTTCACAAGGTCATCAAGTGTCGGTCGATTGATGCTGTCAGCTTGTTGCTAAAAGTAAAGTAACTTTACAAAAACAACTCCAATAGAATATGTCATAGCTTGTTGGTTAATTAATTCTTTAATTAATGCTTGTTTCACTCCCAATGTCACCCAGGAGGTCACAGAGTGCTGCAGGTTATTAGGCAATAAAATCCCCATCTAGGTGACATATTAATGATTATTGTCCTCGGTGCGTCTTAACTAGATCTCAAAGTCCCGCCGCCGCTGAAGGACATCTCAATGCCATAGCAACCGTATCGCCAGTGTGCCATATAACCTCCGTTAACTTAGCATATCATTTACCGCAATTAACAGCAGGCGGCGTCTTTAGTGCTGGAAGTGCAACAAAAAGGGCAACAGTGTATTGATGATCCTCAGGTTTCAGATGGTTAAAGAATAATAGCATATTGGGCGGTAGTAAAACAGTAATAAGAGTGTAGGAGGGTCTCTATGGAGCCCACATGTTAATCATTATTTCACCATCATATTTGCAACCATCATGCAATTAACCGAGGCGTCAAAGTCCAGCTAACGATCCCCATAGCAACGTAAAGCAGCCGGCCATTTGATAGAATGTGACAAAGTCCAACAGAAAATGCTAAATATAGAAGCAATTTGATTGAGTTCAGCAGAAGAAACTCGAGTGTGTGTTCGGCCGTCCAAACAAGATCCACCAAATGTGTGTGTGTGTGTGTGTTTATGAGCCGCAGTATCAAAGCGCAGAGTGAGGAAATTTTCTCTACAGGCTTCAAAAGAAGTGCCGACAAACAGTCTAAAAAAACCAACAGTAGTTTGAGGCATGTGATGACACATTATGCACGGCACATTTGGCACGCTCGCTTATTATAATGCAAAACGGTGCAATTACAGCACCGACCGTAAAGAGTGTAAATGTAAAAGGACTCATCCATTAACAGCTCAGGACATTATGTAAATTTCATACAGGACCTATATATATATATATATATATATATATACTTCAAGCAGTGGATGTGAAACATTCAACTTTAAAAGGTCAATGTAAACTTGTACTTACAGGATATAATGGGACACTGTCACTGAATGGTGTGAACTGATGCTTCATTCATTCCCTCAATCATTCATTCATTCACTTTGGACTAACGGTACCTGAGAACAAAGCTTCCATTTATTATAGGAAATGTGCTATTATTGCAGATCATGAAATGAAAGTCTGTTTCAGACAAATGTTATTCATAAAACAGGCCAACGTTAAATCATGTGATCATAATTGCAGTCTGATATTTTCATGTATTTATAATGAGTACAAGCAGACGGCTATAAAGGAAAAATCGATACAGCGTAGTGGCGCGATATTTTGCGTGGCAATATAGTGTCGATACACGGATGTGAAAAAAGTAAGAAAATGAGAAGCTAGAAATAAACCAAAATAAAAAAAAAATTAAAGAAGTTAGAAATAAAACAAAATAAGAAAGAAATAAGAAAATAAGAAGCTAGAAATAAACAAAATAAGAAAAAAAATAAAAATAAAATAAGATGCTAGAAATGAACAAAATAAGAAAATAAAAAAATAAAATAAGAAGCTAGAAATAAACAAAATAAGAAAATAAAAAAATAAAATAAGAAGCTAGAAATAAACAAAATAAGAAAATAAATAAATAAAATAAGAAGCTAGAAATAAACCAAAATAAAAAAAAATTAAGGAAGCTAGAAATAAAAAAAAATTTTAAAAAAAATTAAAGAAGCTAGAAATAAAACGAAATAAGAAAATAAGAAAGAAATAAGAAAATAAGAAGCTAGAAATAAACAAATAAGAAAATTCTAAAAAATAAAATAAGAAGCTAGAAATAAACAAAATAAGAAAATAAAAAAATAAAATAAGAAGCTAGAAATAAACAAAATAAGAAAACAACAAATAAAATAAGAAGCTAGAAATAAGCAAAATAAGAAAATAAAAAAATAAAATAAGAAGCTAGAAATAAAACAAAATAAGAAAAGAAAAAAATAAGAAAAGAAAAAGCTAGAAATAAACAAAATAGGAAAAGAAAAAAATAAGAAAATAAGAAGCTTGAAATAAAGGTAGAGTAAAGCTACTGGTATCACATGAAACTAGAAAACCTAAGGAATCCATTGGTACCATGTCATGTTAGCTTGTCGGCAAGAACGCTAAATAACGCTCTGAGTTTACGCTAAATTTTGGCGAGGAAAAACTGACATGGTCATTTTCAAAATGTCGCAAAATGTTTAAAATCGTAATAAGATCTTATCGTGACTTAAGTATCGTGATAATATCGTATTGTGAGGCCTCTCACCCCCAGTAAACTGTAAAGTTATTCCATTATAATACCTACATATTGATACATTAATTGTCAATTTCATATCACCAACAGATTTGCATGTTAACTTGTCGGGAAAAACGATAAATAGCATCCAAATAAGATCCTATCGTGGCTTAAGTATCATGATAATATGGTATCGTGGGGCCACCTCTAATGTATTTAATGGTTGGCTCATTGTCAGGATTTATCAAGCTGTGCAGCTTTTATTTCACGTAAAAGTAGCTGCTTAGAGAAACAAATATGAAGGCCACACTGAAATGGAAAATTCAGCTCCATTTCAATCACAGCAAGAATTTGTCACATATGTGAGGTGAGTAAACCTCCACAGAAACCAGCGTGGGCTTCTTTACTCAGGATGTTTCACTCTGTTGCGTTTTCTACAAAGATCACAATAGCGTGTTGTATCACAGTATGACAGAAATGAAAGGTGGGAGTCAGATATTATCACGGATCATCCAAACGACACTGGGAGAATCTGGATTCATTCACTCGCTGTGGGCGTTATTCAACAAACACAGTGTAGGCACATGGATGTGCCAGCTTCTCTGGTTGTTCATTTGCAGATCCGCTGTGATATGCATCTTTACCCCGCTCTTTCATTTAAAAAATAAACAGATTATTTTATTATATTATATTATATTTTATTTTATTATTTATTTTGGGTTAATATTATTATTTATTTAATTATTTATTACTTTTTTTCTGTTTATAAGACTGTTGGTAAGGCTTCTGTAAACCGTAAATTTGTATTATAAGACAGATTTTTTTATTGCAAATGCACAATTATTATTCTCTGATGTCTCATGTGGAGTGTTTTGCTAGTTCCAATTGTTAAAAGCCCAATAAAAACAGTGTTAAAAATAAAAAGAAGAAACAGATTGCTACTAGATGAAACCTTTTTTTAATGTTATAGACACCTGAAAACAACACAAATCATCCAACAAATGAATTTTGATCAACAAGTCGGACACATGAGCAATCCTACAAACATCAGTTGGGTGGCATTGATCGGGGCTGGACGGACTTGTTTGCTCGCAGCAAACTGTTTGGATGAGTCCATACGTAACCGAGCTCATGGCGGCTTAGCTGTTGTGTTTGGCTGCGACTTTCCAATCATCAGCAGACTCTCGTTTTACTCGAATGTCTGCTTCGGCTAATCTTAAAATCGTACTGTATGGAGCGGCATGCATCCGTAATCCTGCTCAGATGGCTGGTGTTTGCCTTGTCATCTTTATGTCCCCTGTGTCCCTCTGGAGGACATGACAGGACAGTTTTTAATCCTCAAAGGAGATAATATCTGCGGGTTTAAAATGACAGGGATTTCAGCTTGTTTTACGCAATGTCTCTCTCTCTCTCTCTCTCTCTCCATAGGATGATCACAAGTTAACCTTGGATGAACTCCACAGAAAATATGGAACCGACCTAGCCAGGGTGAGTACTCTCTCTCTCTCTTTCTCTCTCTCTCTCTCTCTCTCTCTCTCTCTGCATGTGTGTGTTTGATTTTGAGTGTTTGTGTGAGCAGATAAGCCCAGAGGCCGGGAAGATCCCGCAGTACAAACTGAGGTCAAATGCACAAAACTATGCATGTCATTTTGTCAAGTATTTCTCCACCATTTTAGTATGTTGTGCAAAAATTTCAAAATTTCAAGGGTTTAGTTCAACCAAATTACAAATAACATGCTGGTAGTTTCGCTTTTATTCGTCCAGCTTTTGAGATTTCTGCCTCCACAACAGTACAATGGACAGTATGGAGTTGGAGTGAGACATATAACTAAAGAAATGACAAAAAAATGGAAATGCACTAGAGGTAGAGATGCACCGATTCCGATATAATTCCAATATCAGAGCTCTTTTTGCATAAAATTTGAATTGCGTTGCAATTTTGCCTTAAATTTAAATGTATTACAAAGCAATTTAAAGAGCTGGAAGACAGGAGCTTGAAGAGATTGTGCAAGAAACTGTGTTTATTCCGAAGAAAGAACCACACAGACCTGGGGGAAATTGCCTCTTTTGTGGAGGAGGAAATGACTTTATTCTTGTAATATTACGACTTTTTTTTGTTGAAATATTATGACTTTATTCTCATTAAATTACAACTTTTTTCTCGTAATTTCACGACTTTATTCTCGAAATCTTATATTTTTTCCCCCTCGATGTGGCCCTAATACTCCGTCGTACAACTTAAACTAGAGGCGGGAGAGAAAATGTAGTGATTTAAACCGAGCTGACCCGTTAAAGAGTCAATAATTGTACAGAAAAAAGGCTGAAACTCAGCTGCTACGCAAAATGTAATTTCCGTGTTTCGACCACGGTCTTCATCACGCTGAGGACACACACACACACACACAGAATCCCATTACACAACCCGACACAGCCCTACACCGGCCAAATGCTCGACTGATGCTGATTATCCGCTGAAATCTGATCTGTCTGAGTTTGCCCCAAAACAAAGACTTCATTCACGCAGGAGCACCGGTCGTATTGACCCTACCAACAAGAAAAAAACCCTGCTCCTGGTACCCCTCCAAAGAGACCTCCAGTCTCACATTATTCTTTTACACTGTAAGAAAACGTGACCTTGACCTTGTTGAAGTACGCACTGCTCAATGATAACAGAGATACAAGCGGATTGTCCTGTCTCCCTCTCTCTCTGTTATCTGTCCATATCACAAGCTGTGATTGACCACAAACTGCGTGTTTCGCTTCTAATTACAGAGACTTCTTGTGCAAAGAGGAAGCAGTAATGATAGATCTTCTTGTGGATGTGGTTTCTGTTGTTTTTGTTTCAACCCAACTTTAATCCACCACCTCCTGAAGTAATATCTGTTTACTAAATAAAAGAGCTCAGCAGGAAACACGTCTCTGCCTCGTCCTTCATAGTGTTTCCCTCCAAACGAGGACAAAGCGATAGAGTAGCAGAGCAAAAAACTGGACTCACAGGTTTTTCTATTCTGATATAACTTAGGTTACACACACATACACTCCCTATTTTTTTTATGTCTGTCAAACCTGTTTTTTGGTGTCTCTTTTTAGGGTCTTTCCAACGCCAGAGCAAAAGAGATCCTACTCAGAGATGGCCCAAACGCCCTCACGCCTCCTCCCACAACGCCAGAATGGGTCAAGTTCTGTAAACAGGTAAAAGTCATTTTCCATGCAAAACAGAAACCTATTTTGCATATTCAAATTTCATAAATGCAAAATTCACACAGGTTCGTTGCAGCCGGTAAATCCAGTAAAGTCTTGAATGTAGTTTTTGATCTTGTTTCCAGCTGTTTGGCGGTTTCTCCATGCTGCTGTGGATTGGCGCCATCCTCTGTTTCCTCGCTTACGGCATCCAGGCCGCCTCAGAAGATGAACCGGCCAACGATAACGTAAGGAGGTCTTTCTTAGTGTGTGATAAAGAATTAACACCACCAAAGATGAACTTACTGACTGTCTTTTCTCTCTTACTGTAGTTGTACCTGGGTGTCGTGCTCTCTGCTGTCGTCATCATCACCGGTTGCTTCTCCTACTACCAAGAGGCCAAGAGCTCCAGGATCATGGACTCCTTCAAGAACCTGGTCCCACAGGTGAGTTTTTCCTCACTTTGTACCTTCATAAAGTTGCAATCTCTTGCTACTGGTAATAAAAGCATGTATTCTGTTGAGAAATTGCCCTAAAAAAACGTATATTTCATCTTTGTTCTCGTAGCAAGCCCTGGTTCTCCGAGACGGCGAGAAGAAGAGCATCAACGCCGAGGAGGTGGTGGTCGGCGATTTGGTGGAGGTGAAAGGTGGAGACAGGATCCCCGCTGATCTGAGAGTCATCTCCGCTCACGGCTGCAAGGTCCGTACCTCAAAGACTTGTTTTAATCTCACTTATGGAGCTTTAAACGGCACTTAAAGGGGACATATCGTGCTCATTTTCAGGTTCATACTTGTATTTTGGGTTTCTACTAGAACATGTTTACATGCTGTAATGTTCAAAAAAACACATTATTTTTCCAAACTGTCTGTCTGAATATTCCTGTATTCACCCTCTGTCTGAAACTCTCCGTTTAAGCGCCTGTCTCTTTAAGCCCCCCTCCTGAAAAAGCCCAGTTTGCTCTGATTGGCTTGTCAGAAAAATATGGTGCAAAATATAAAATATGACAAAAGACAGACATATACATTTATAGGAGAAGAAAAGAAGCTGGATTATATAGCTATATAGTCGGTGGTTCTTGGAGTCCCAGAATGTCCTTTAAAGTCTTAGATGTCCCCTTAGTCCAACATTATTCATGGGAGATGGAAGCAAAGTTTTCCACAACAAAATACATGAAAAATTAAGTCACTTCTCATCTCAATTCACTTCAGGTTTGAGTTAGATTTCCAGTTCTTCCTGTATTTTTCCACCGTTTTTGGTGGCCAGTCGTTCCTTACTGTAAACTTCCTGAACTATTTCTTTCCATTCAAGGACTGTTGGAGAATCCTTATTCAACCATTTCCTGGTTATTGCTTTTCTACTAGCAGCTAAAAGTATTTGTAATAAATATCTGTCCTGCTTTTTCAACCTAGTGTAATAGTGAGTTTTTCATGATATGTCCCCTTTAAGATATTAAATGTGTATTTATTGTTGCTTTTGAGTATTAACATTAGTCAATTGGATACTAAGACTACTAAAACTTGTCTAGTTTGTTCCGTAGTATACATTTTATTTTTGGCCCTAATGTGTCATCATCCACTTTCCTACTTTTGTCTAAAACCAACAATGTTTTTTTACATTGTCCTGTAGACGTCATGTCACTTCCGCTTCTCTGGATATCTTCTGTATTTCATTAATGCTTTCCTTTCCTTCAGGTGGACAACTCCTCTCTGACCGGTGAATCCGAGCCTCAGAGTCGTACTCCTGACTTCTCCAACGACAACCCCCTGGAGACCAGGAACATCGCTTTCTTCTCCACCAACTGTGTTGAAGGTACGACCACACAGAAGTCACAAATTCATTGAGTTTGAATTCGACTTATTAAAGGGCAAATTTATGGAGACAATCTCTCGCTTCCTCCAGGTACCGCCAGAGGAGTCGTCATCAACACCGGAGACCACACCGTCATGGGTCGTATCGCCTGCCTGGCTTCCAGTCTGGAAGGCGGCAAAACTCCCATCGCCAAAGAGATCGAGCATTTCATCCACATCATCACCGGCGTGGCCGTCTTCCTGGGCGTCTCCTTCTTCATCCTCTCCCTCGCCCTCGGGTACGGTTGGCTGGAGGCCGTCATCTTCCTCATCGGTATCATCGTCGCCAACGTGCCAGAAGGTCTCCTGGCTACCGTCACTGTGAGTTGTCCACCAGAGTTGGTCATTCTTCAGTAGATTTGCAAAGATTATATCTATAAACATTTGATTTCCATCACTAGGTGTGTCTGACCCTGACCGCTAAGCGCATGGCGAAGAAGAACTGCCTGGTGAAGAACCTGGAAGCCGTCGAGACCCTGGGCTCCACCTCCACCATCTGCTCCGACAAGACCGGCACCCTGACCCAGAACAGGATGACTGTGGCCCACATGTGGTTCGACAACCAGATCCACGAGGCCGACACCACCGAGAACCAGAGCGGCGCCTCCTTCGACAGGAGCTCCGCCACCTGGGCCGCGCTGGCCAGGATCGCCGGGCTCTGCAACCGCGCCGTCTTCCTGGCGGAGCAGACCAACGTTCCCATCCTGAAGGTGAATATCCTCCTTTTATAAACCGGTTACCAAACACTAAACGTTTTGCTCTAGTTCACCCATTCTGATCACCACAAAAGAGTGTAAATAATTCACCAGTGGAGGAAGATATCAATAACACAGAGCAGAATTCACCCCCATTACCTTGTGGGATATTTTTCCTCCTTCATTCATTTTGCTGAATGGGATACAATACCCAGATGAATCGTGAGATGCAGCGACTGCGAGGGAGGTGACTTGGCATTTTGACTTGGCAAGAAACTTTTTTTGGAAATACAAATGCAGCCAGACTGCACTACAAATCTTTATAAAAACCTCTCAACATAATTAAAGGCCCTTTCCAGAAATATATAGCTGCAGCTCTAAAGCGAGAGGTGGCCAGACAGACCCATTGATTTAGTTTTGAAGTGTATTTTCTTTCTCAAGATGCGCAGATGTTGGAGGAGGTGGCCGTCGTTCTTCAAATTATGAATATCTTTTTGTGGAGAGTTGTGGTTTATAAACCCTTGGAGAACTGGTCATTAGGGCTATTGATTAAAATATTTAATTGCGATGAATCGCATGGTTTATCCATAGTTAATCGGGATTAATCGCAAATCATTCGCACATTTTTTATCTGTTCTAAATGTACCTTAAAGGGAGATTTGTCAATTATTTAATACTCAACATGGCAGTGGGCAAATATGCTGCTTTATGCAAATGTATGTATATATTTATTATTGGAAATCAATTGATTATCATAAAGTGGGCATGTCTGTAAAGGGGAGACTCGTGGGTACCTATAGAACCCATTTACATTCACATATCTGGAGGTCAGAGGTCAAGGGACCCCTTTGAAAATAGCCATGCCAGTTTTTCTTCGCCAAAATTTAGCGCAAGTTTGGAGTGTTATTTCCCGACAAGCTAGTATGACATGGTTGGTACCGATGGATTCCTTAGGTTTCCTAAAGAAATCTTAAGTCCTAAGAATTTCTTTGGTCGAGGACAGCCCTAAAATAAAGAAAGACCAATATTGATTATGATCCAACTCTGTGTCCTTTCCTTAAATCCACAGAGAGATGTAGCCGGTGACGCCTCAGAAGCTGCCCTGCTCAAGTGTATCGAGCTGTGCTGCGGAGCCGTCGGCGGCATGAGAGACAAATACCTGAAGATTTCTGAGATCCCCTTCAACTCTACCAACAAATACCAGGTAAACAAGCCACAGAGTTTCCTTTGCAAACTTTGGAAGACAATAATTGCTGTGGTATCGGAGGGAAATGTTGATTTACGCCCTCTAGTGGTTGGGTTCGTTCATGTCTCCATCCACCATCATAACTGATAAATGAGTACCAGCAGAGTTTAGAGTAAAGTTTAAAATCCAGCCTTTGTCTCGTGCGACAGCTCTCCATCCACAATAACGCGACTCCCGGCGAGACCAAGCACCTGCTGGTAATGAAAGGCGCCCCAGAGAGGATTCTGGACCGCTGCTCCACCATCCTGATGCAGGGCAAAGAGCAGCCGCTGGACGACGAGATGAAGGACGCTTTCCAGAACGCCTACGTTGAGCTGGGAGGACTGGGAGAGAGAGTGCTGGGTATGACAGAGCTCCATTCTACAGCTACATACGTCCTCTTTAATGAGTTGTTGGAGAAGAAAGTAATCTGTAATTCCTCCTGTCTTACTCAGGTTTCTGCCATTTCCACCTGCCTGACGACCAGTTCCCAGAAGGCTTTGCTTTCGACACTGAGGAGGTGAACTTCCCCACTGAGAACCTGTGCTTCATCGGCCTCATGTCCATGATCGACCCTCCTCGCGCTGCCGTGCCCGACGCTGTCGGCAAATGCAGGAGCGCCGGAATCAAGGTACGGAACTGCCGTCTTTTCGTTTCGAGACCAAAACCACGATCACGCTCTGTGTTAATACCTGAATATCTTCTCCCTCAGGTTATCATGGTGACAGGTGACCATCCCATCACAGCCAAGGCTATCGCTAAGGGTGTGGGTATCATCTCTGAAGGCAACGAGACCGTTGAAGACATCGCTGCTCGCCTGAATGTACCCGTCTCAGAGGTCAACCCCAGGTTAGTACACTTAAAAAGCTTTCGTGTCACTAAATATTAACAATGATTTCATGAGCAGGAGCTATATGAAATCGTCCCTCTAAATGTGTCTCTTCTTCGGTGGCGCTTCTTCTTAATACTCGCACTAATAGAGCTAAATGAAATCAGCGTTGCCTAACGAGGCGCTGCAATCTGCTCAGCCAAAAAGGCTTTCACCATTAATTCACTGCAGACAAATAAATCTACATTCAGTCTCTCTGAGCTTACTTTTCTTCATCAGCAAGTTCAGATCACAGTCACACTGCAATGATAGGCAAGGCAAGTTGATTTATGGAGCACATTTCAGCAGTTTAAAGGGCTTTACATAAAGTATCAAAAGCATGGAGACAAAGTGCAAAAGGAAAAACATTATAAAAGGACATTTACAATTAAAAATCCAGACTAGAAAATAAAAACAAGCTCAAATATAATAAGACAGGTATAAAAGCCCAGACACACCAAACCGACATCAAAGAACTAGTGGAGACGAAGGCCGTCTGTTGCGTCGCCTTTGTTTTGGCCAAAAAGCTGAACAGCCAATGAGAATGATTTCTCTCACCGACGGGCGCCGCCAGCGATTCAACACGCTGAATCAGCCCAAAAACCTGCAACACGGGCAGACTAAAGCCGACGGTGCGGGACACACCGCAAAAAACTAGGCCGACAAACGCTCACTGACAGCCCCAAACTGTCCGACGGCCGACTGTCGTCTTAAAATACAAGAATAAAAGTGGCAGTGCAGTGTAAGAAATTATTTAAAAATCAAAAATCATTCAAAAATACTGTCATCCTGGGCAGAATCCTCAAGCAGGAAAATGCTCATGCTCCCTGTTAACCGATGAGAAATGTCACCTGTCTGAAACAAGGTTTTCCATGACAATAAATATAGTAAGATAATAAATAAGATAGAATTACTGCAACAGTCAAGAAACATCAATAAAGTAGAAAAATTTACAATAAAAATATGAAAAAATATTGTAAAAATATGTACAAATGATCTGTTTTTAATAAAAGAAAAGCTGTCTTGGGGAAAAATACACTATCCTGTACCATGGGATGTGAAAAAAGTATTCATTGTGTGAATTGAAGGTCTTTATACTAAATCTCTCTTTTTGCTGATGATGCCATTATTTAGTTTAAGGGGTGTCGAGGCCGACGCCGTCTGTTTTCTAAAGGAATTTCCTGTTTCCTCCTGCTTTTCTTTTGATTACACCCCATCCTCAACTCTCCTCTCAGAGACAGGATGTGGGGATCACAACTGTTGTCCTAACGCTGCTGTGATTTCCTCCCCAGGGACGCCAAGGCCTGCGTCGTTCACGGCGGTGAGCTGAAAGAGATGACCCCGGAGCTGCTGGACGATGTGCTGAAACACCACACTGAGATCGTCTTCGCCAGGACCTCACCTCAGCAGAAACTCATCATTGTGGAAGGTTGCCAGAGACAGGTCAGTGTCTAAGAGAATTTAATTTGGAATAAAAGCTTTGAGAAATGTCTGTTTTATTTTAAAAAAAAAGTGGAGATCCTAACACTTCTTTCTCTCTGTCTCTCTGCAGGGAGCCATTGTGGCTGTGACAGGCGACGGTGTGAACGACTCTCCTGCTCTGAAGAAGGCTGACATCGGCGTCGCTATGGGTATCTCTGGATCTGACGTCTCCAAGCAGGCCGCTGACATGATCCTGCTGGACGACAACTTTGCCTCCATCGTTACCGGAGTGGAAGAAGGTAAAGGACATGTGGAAATACAGACAGCAAAAAGCATCTTTGTAACCGCTTGATTTTCAATGCAATATTAATTCCTCTATTACTTTCTCAGGCCGTCTGATCTTTGACAACTTGAAGAAGTCCATCGCCTACACTCTGACCAGTAACATCCCTGAGATCTCCCCCTTCCTCCTCTTCATCATCGCCAACATCCCTCTGCCCCTGGGAACCGTCACCATCCTCTGTATCGACCTGGGAACCGACATGGTGAGCTCTTTGACTGATTTCTTATCATAGGCAAGTCGTTATAAAATTAAATCTGTGATTGAAAATACTTATTTTGATGTGCTTCCTGTCTCCCAGGTCCCCGCCATCTCCCTGGCTTATGAAGAAGCCGAGAGCGACATCATGAAGAGACAGCCCAGGAACCCCAAAACAGACAAACTGGTGAACGAGAGGCTCATCAGCATAGCCTACGGACAGATCGGTAAGCACACCTAATGCTACCTAAATAATATTTAGGTGTTGAGACAGAAATGATTGGTGATGATTGTAAATAGGCCCATATACTTGAAACATCCACAAATTTGATTATAGTTCATAGCATGTATATGTATCTTTTCCGATGCAAAATGTGATGTTTTATTTTCTTAATTATGTGGGTTTTATTTGTATTTATTTATTTTATTTTTGTTTTATTTATTTATTTATTTTTTGGTTATTTACATTATTATTATTTTTTTAATCTTATTACTTCATTTTGAACCATCATTCCCCATGTACCGTTACATATGTTATTATACGTTATTTTGTCTAGGCAGTGGGGGGTGGGAGAAAGTAAAAATGCCCTGTGTTAAATATCTGTGAATAATATTATTTTTCTTAAATAAAAATATTATTTAAAACATGTTTTGCACTTTTTCCTTGCTAGGTATGATGCAAGCCACAGCAGGCTTCTTCACCTACTTTGTGATCCTGGCTGAAAACGGCTTCCTCCCCATGGACCTGCTGGGGATCAGAGTGCTGTGGGACGACAAATATGTAAATGACCTGGAAGACAGCTACGGACAGCAGTGGGTCAGTAATGCTCGTGTTTTTACTAAACGCTGTGGTCATTTCAAATTCTCAATAGAAGAACAGAAGAGGAAAATGTGCTAATTCAAATCTTTTGAAATGTTCTCTCCGCCAGACATACGAGCGCAGAAAGATCGTAGAGTTCACGTGTCACACAGCTTTCTTCGCCAGTATTGTGGTCGTCCAGTGGGCCGATCTGATCATCTGTAAGACCAGGAGGAACTCCATCCTGCAGCAAGGAATGAAGTATGTACATATAAAGACACATTAAGTACAGACAGTGACTCCAAACTTGTATTTTCTCACTCAATAGATCCAAGCAGGGTAACTCTTTTTTTAATACTTTTTTAAGTATAATTATTTTGGGCATCCATATATTTCTTTATAGCTTTAAAGGGATAGTTCAGGTGTTTTGAAGTGTGGTTGTCTGAGGTACTTCTCCATAGTCAGTGTATTACCTACAGTAGATGATGGTCGGCACGCCTCCAGTTTGGAGAGTTACCGCATGGGAGCAAAGCAACGTACTGCTGTGGACGGGGGGGCAGCAACAAAACGTATTTTAGACACCTAAAAGAAAAGCCCACCTAAAATAATCATTATCAGTTTAGAATATGACGTGAAACAGCTACACAGTCTATGTTTCCAACGGGGAACTGAAGCCGTTGTATCCATCTATGCTCTCGCCAAAGCCACCAGACTCCATTGAAAAAAACAGTACAGAGTACCTCATACAACCCCACTTGAAAACACCCGAACCATCCCTTTAAGAGTTGTCGTTATAACATTAATCCCAGCGTGGGATGATCTCAGGTTAGTCAAAGTGAAATAGTTCTAACGGTGCTGATTCTTTGCTCTCACAGGAACCGTATCCTCATCTTCGGTCTGTTTGAGGAGACAGCTCTGGCTGCCTTCCTGTCCTACTGCCCGGGCATGGACGTCGCCCTCAGAATGTACCCTCTCAAGTGAGTAAAACCTCATATACCTAAACTATGATTTTTCACTCAGGAATTCACGCAAATTACAACTAAAATGGTCTCATTTTCCATGTTTTCTTTTCATGTATGCAGGCGAATTTATGAGCACAATATGCATTAAGTTTATCCCTAATACAGTCATCCATGAAATCCTTTTTTCTGTTTGTTTACTGCACTGTTTTTGTGCAGCCAGTGCTTTGACATTGTTTTCCTTGTATTCCCCGATAGATGAGGTTTAAGCCAGTGTTGTTATATTATCTTGTTAAAAAAAAGGTGGATATTATCTAAAGTGTCACCGGTAATTTCCACTTCAGAGGAGAGCAGAAGAGCTGCGTCTACTAATGAGATTGTTTGGCCAACAGAGACAAATAGAAAGTTACGTTAGGCTCATTAGCTGAAATCTCCTCGTCTTCTTCTCCTCGTTATTGTTTGGCGTCTCCTCCTTTATTCCTCGCCACCTTTTCATCTGCTCCCAGTCTCTTCAGACTCCTCACCCACCCACTCCCCTTTCTCTTCAGGTGATGTCTAACTAACCTCCTCCTCTCTGTCTGACACCCTTGTGTCTCTCTTCTGTCCCTATTTCTGTCTCGTCTGTGTTTGTTTTCTTCTCTCTTTGCCTCTGAGGTTCTCTCTCTCTCAATTCATATTCAGATATGACATGGAAAGGGCAGAAATGTACAGTATTTACAGCGAAATATTGAATGAATTCAACTTAAAACAATAATTTGATGGGTTTTTTTTGCTTTTTAGACACTCAGAAGTTAAATTAGATTAATAAGCATCATTTCAAATCTCCATGTGATGCTCAATCTCTGTGTCTGTGTACCTTAGGCCCTGTTGGTGGTTCTGTGCCTTCCCCTACTCCCTCCTCATCTTCCTGTACGATGAAGCCAGAAGATATATCCTCAGACGCAACCCAGGCGGTAAGACATTTACTCACTCTTCTTTTTGCTTCTTGAGGCTTTTGCATCACACGTTTGTAGGGGGATGAGGAGGATGGATTAGCAAATTTTTGCCAAATGAGATATCAGATTCACATCACATTTCATTGCTGTCCAAAGAAAACCATGTGTCTTCAAATTCTGCAACTTCGAAGTGTTGAAGGGGCGATAACACATGCGCAAAATTAGTATTCGCCTCCCGCTCACTCCCATTCTGTGCAAGCAAAGGAAAAAACGTTCGCTTCCGGTTGGGAAATTAGCATCTTTGCTCCTTCAGTTCGAGAGTCGCCTCAGTACGTGATGGTCACTCGCCTGCACCGTGCCAAAGAAAATTCTCCCACTTCATAAGCTAATTCATTCATTTCAATGCTGAAAAATGCGTTGTGACGAAGCTGGAAAGGTTATTTTTCTTAGCAAATGAAAAAGTTGACTTTTTGGAGATGCATTGCAATTTATTCTTTAAGGACTAGTTAACACTTAATTCATGTCGCCATGACAACAGGACTTTTACTTCAATGCTGTTATGAATGTAAGTGTATTATTTAAAATTGACCAAAGTGCACAACATAAAAAAGAACAAAAAAAACACTTCATTGGTTTCCACCAAACTCAACTGAAATTTTGTAAAATCTTTTGAGATATCTAGTATTATTCTAGTATTGAAACGCCAGCCGTGCCGCTTTCATCCTTTTATCCAAGGTGCTCGGGAGGTTGCGCTCCTGTCGCACCTGCCATTACTAAGCAACCAAAACCTGTGCGCTGCGATGACGATGATGATGATTAAGTTGCGGAAGTTTAGCAGTAAGCCTCACTGGCTAAAACCCACTTCATTGGTTTCCACTAAACTCTATTTTTTTATTAAATTTTTTAAGATATCTAGTATTTTAAGATATTTACTGTTTTATGGATTTATTGTTTTTAATTTTTTTTTTTATTCCTGTAAAGCACTTTGTGAATTGTGCTCTATGAAAGGTGCTATACTAAATAAATTATTAATAATGATATTTACTTATAATAATTATTACTTATTATTATATTATTATTATATCCTGCTAGCTAACAAATAGAAGTAATTCTGAATTTTTTGGTAGTTATGGCAAATATTTGTATTCCTCCTCTCGTGATGTAGAAATCTTCTGTAACGTCAGTCATGATATACAGTATGAGGTTTAATACAGAGAGCAGAAGCAGTGGTGTGTTAGTGAATGATGTATTGCAAGGTTAGTGAACAACACATGAGTGTTTAGTAGGAGCTGTGTGTGTGCATGTGTCTGTTATCGGTGCCACAACTGCGTCTCCACACAGACCAGTGAACTGTGGCAGATGGCAGGGCCCAGTGGGATTTCAACCCTCAACCCTGCCATTGTTAATGCCTCGTTCCACCCACGGAGCTGAGCACAACCTGCATGCAGAGCTTGGCTGGGATGCAGCTGTGTGTGTGTGTGTGTGTGTGGGGTCTGTTACATCTGAGCCCCGCAGCACAGATCAGTGAACATCCCATTGCCCATCCATGGTGAATAATGTCTCGAAAAAAACAAGTTAACTGACACGGTTTACATTTTTAGGATTTATTTGAACAAAGTTACTCAAACAACTGTTGACACGGCCCTCCGGATTACTGTGGAACCTGGGCTAAATTAGGTTTTAGACTTCAAAATTGGAAACCATCATTCCAGTCCAGTGATTTTTAGCTTTCTGTGAAAAACAAGTATTTATAGTGTTTCAGGCCTAAAAATAAAATGTAGCTCTGGGCTCAGTGGGGCCTGGCAAAACATGCTAAATAATAGCATCCACAGCTTGGAGTCCCACAGACTTCTAATACAGTGTTAGGGGCCGTACACATGCTGCGTCTAAAAACGGAGTGCCGCTTTCATCCTTTAATCCAAGGTGCCCGGGAGGTTGCGCTCCTGTTGCACCTGCCGTTACTAAGGTGCGGTAATTTAGCAGTAAAAGCCAGAACGAGGGCTGTCCCGAATATCATTTTTTGAAGCTTTTGGTGAGAAATATTCGAAGGTATTCGAAGATTTGGGACAGCGCTGCTG